>BPLR01017627.1:0-149562 GCA_021605095.1 Caerostris extrusa | reverse complement strand
TTGAATTTAGCAAACCCTCTTCTCTACGGTTGATTTTCTTGGTGCAAAGTCGAATAATGTTTAACAAGCCAAGCCTTTTTGCTACAATAGTATTTTTCGCCAAAAAACAATGTTTATTAACACACGAAATTCCTTTTATCCATTTTTCAAACTAACAAACGTTGCTTCACTAAAAATGCTATAATTCACATACTAATAGTGCAACAGCTGTCAAATTTATACACGTGTCTTTTGAAGGTTAGAGATAACTAAATATCATATGGATTTAATACTAGTAGGGCCATCTATGTGTCACCCTATGACTTTTCCGGCCACCTGTTAGAAAGATTCGCAGATAACAAAAGTAGTGTCGGTTGCAGAAATCTTGAGTAACTATTATTAATTGGGCCAATTCCTTACATCCTATAATAAAAATAAAAATAGGCACTAAGAAATAGAACATAAGAAAAGAAAATTAAGCTTAAAAACTTTTAAATTGAACCTCCTATGAAAACTTAAGGTGAACTAAAATGTTATTTTATACGTAGATGGAACTGTGCTTTGGCACTATTAAATTATAAGAGAGTCCAAATCCTTTAAAAAGTTTTTATTTCCAATGGCAAGAGAAAATGACAAACTTTTATGAGATCAAACAGTTTAAAACACACACACAAACAAGTAAAAAGAAAACAATAAGAGAAAAAAATCAATGTCTGTCAACAAACTTTTAGCGCTCCAATATCTTTTCACCTCACGCAAGACCGGGCATTCTGCTATGTGGTATCTGTCCATGATCTCGTCTTTCCACAGAGCGGGCAATTTGGGCTTTAAAAATGCCAATGTGGCGCAGATGGCTGGCCAAACAGTCATAACTCACCATGCAAGTCTGAACATCGTAGCTGGTAGAGAATGTTGAATCTCAACTTTCTTAGATTGGGACAAATCGTCCGCATACCATTACAAAACACAGTCTACACGAAGTCCCACAAAGGTGATCTTTCTTGGAGCATTGCTGCAAGAAGCCCCAATCCGAAATCTTTAGCAATCTTTTAGCCACCTAGGACGTTGCCAGGATGCACCACGGGAAGGTAGATATACTGTTGCATCCCACCCGAAGTCTCCACCACATTCTCTGCTGTTGAATTTTTTTCTTTTTTCTTAACTTTTGCTTTTTGTTGATGGAATATTAATGGAATCAGATGATTGTTGCTGTATCACTTGCATTACTATTGTGGGAGATGCTGCTACAAGTTGAGTAAGTGAAGGATTCCTGCAGGGATTTCACTTGAAGTTCACACATTTACTTGAACAACGATTTAATTTTTCCGTATAAATTCTTGGAATAAAATTGGGTTTATTCTCTTTGCAACATATTCAGAAGTGTTATTGAAGCGCTGTTGCTATGTAGATATTTTGGGAGGGTGATAGCCGCCAGGCTTCTATAATAATTATTACCATCACTAAACGAGCATTTCGTTAAAAAGGCGCTATCTTTAATTACTTTCACTCATTATGGTTGTCCAACAGTAGCGTATTTTCTTTTTCTTCGCAAAGAAGACATTACATTAGAGATAATCTAATTTTATGTATCTAAAATTATATATTTTTTTCCTTACATTTTAAATTATAGAAAGCCTGATTTCAGACTAGAATGACATTTGGAAATTGAAATGTTTAAATATAAAAAAATAATATTACATTATTATATTAATTAAAGGAATATTAATGTATATATTTAATATTATTTAGAAAAGTAATCTATATATGAACAATCTTTTGCCTTTTTAAAATAAATTTCTCGTAAAAATCTTTATTTTAAATAAATTTTAACACTTTACCGTACAAATCAAATCAAATTATATATTTACATATCGATCTTGCTGAAAATTAAATCTAACAATGCATTAGTTTCCAAAAATAAAAATACTACTTTATATTTTTATTAGCCCTTTACGTGGATAAACAAAAGATGACAAAAAATTTATTGTTTGCACAATACATTTTTTGAAAATCCAATCCCTTAAGATTTCAAAAGAAATTAAGTTTGTATAATTAAGTAAGTATAATAAGTTTGTATAATAATTTGTTAATTGTGATATTTTTTGTTATGTGTACATTTTTGATCAGGACTATAGCTGTATTTTTTGTTGTTGATGTTGTTTCAAATTGAAACTCTCATCTTAATTTTTAAAAAAATTTCTTTGAAAAATTGAAGTAACGGCTGACTGTGAGTTGTGAGGTGAGCGAGTGAAACGCCAATCCAATCCAATTGCTCTTGTCTTTCCAAAGATGGTAAATATATTTATTTTGTTTTTGATATTGACTTTTAAATTTGGTAAAAATTGTTATAACTTTTTCTGTTTATTTTTTTTCATCCTTTTAAATAATAGGAGAATATTTTTTCTCCAAATTTTTGAATTTTATGTTAGACAAAACTTGTTTCTTAACAATTGAGATAAAGCAGCTAACACGAATATAAATCTCAAATTCAAGTGAAGTTGTAAAGTTGTAGTGAAAATTCGCGGTGTTTTGAATATTTCTCACAGGTAATTTTAATTTATTTTTTTATAAATATCAAATTATCTGTCAAGTTAAGTTGTATCAATTTTTATTTGACTCTGTTTATTTTCATGCACTATTGTTAAGTACAGTTAACATCTTAATATTATTTAAATGTTTATACTCAATAATCTTTGTTATGTGGAATGTTTTCTTATCCGTTAATGTATATACTAATATATGTTTATTAACATTTATGTCTCCTTTTGTATTATCATTTGTATTTACTGGATTATTGTAATCGGTCGTAATAAATTCTGAAGATACTTAATGTTTAGTATATTAATATTTTTATATAAAGTACTAGCACAACAAACATTTAAATTTTGTATAGTGGGAAAAAACCCAAAATTTGTCAATTATTATTATTGAATAATTTTATTCCTTCATATAATTTAAATGTTTTTATACCAGATATTTTGTCAATTTATACATACACATTATAAAAGATTAACGTACACATGCTCTTTCTACATTTTAAGTTTGTATAAAAGATCTATCAAAACTCTGGATTTTCACAGGTCCTTAATTTGTGATAGAGAAAATCTTGTTTCTGTGAATAAATTTCATTCATTAGTTGTAATTTTTCACCATCTGTAGTGTTAAAGGTTTTTATTTTTATTGTTTATTATTTTATGAAATCTTCATTTTGTTTTCATTTTCAACATGTAAAATTATCTAACACTTAATTTTGAACTTTACGTTATGAAAATGAAATAACTTATGTAAGAATGTAGTTTCCTGTAAAATTTTGCAATTAGGTGTCTTAAAATGTCCTAGATAACTAGACCATCAGTAGAGGCATTTCTAAAGAAAACTTAGTTTTCTAGAAATGTTTTTACTCCTCAAACAAAGTAAGTATAAAAAAATATGTGGATAAAAATTAGTGGTGGTAAAATCACAGTAATTTTGTGACATTTTTTATTGACGGCCATTAAAATGCAACCCTATAATGGTGTTTCTCCCATTTTCAGTTTAAAAATAAACAAAAATCAGTGTTTTTTATAAAAGTGTTGAAAAAGTGCAAACTAAGATAGTTTAAAATTGTAAGAAACAAAAGGGTTTTTTTTCGAGACAAAAAAGTCAACAGAATTAAAACAAAAATAATTAATACTTTTATAAAACAAAAAGGTTGAACTTAAGAAGATTATGACCATGTACAGAATTTTAAGAAAAGGACAAAATTTTTAAGAGACAAAAAAAAACAAAATCTTAAATAATAGTTGGATTCCTTGCTAAAAATAAAAATTATTTTTTCAGAATTATTTAAAACTAAACCACAAAACAATTGCTGTTGATATGATATGTATGTATATTTCTTATGCTAGTCAAGGATATTTAAAAATATTAATTATTTTTAATTTCTGTCATTACAGTCTGTTATGTATTTGCAGATAGTATTGGTCTCTTTATAAATGAAGCTCTAACCTCAAGCAACATGTTTTATTTTTACTAATTGGATTACATTTCTGTATTAATGTGATTTTGCAATTGCTTATTTTATTTTGTATCTTCATTTATATCTAACTGTGAGATATTATATAAAAAAGAATTATTTTTTGATATCTAATTTGTATTTTTAAAAAAATTTACATTACTAGCTTTAGATATACTTTTATATTAATGCTTTCTCCATTAATAAAGTATATTGTTTAATGTTGTAAAAATAAAAATTATACAGGACAATGTAATATAAGCAAAATAGCAATTTCATAAACAAATAGTGTTTCAGTATACTAATTTATGTTTTAACTATTTATGATGAACTATAATTGTTCTCGTAAATTGTTTATTCCTATTTTATAATTTACCTTCTTTTGTATGTTTGTCTTATTGTTTGTTTATATGTTGCAGCTAAAATATGAGTACTAGTACAAGTAGCAAAGCTCATGAAAGATCAGACTGGTAAAGATTTAGCATATAAATTTTTATTTTTTAAAAATTATTATTTAATATTAGATTCCTTTTTTTTATTCTCAAAATAATTTGAATTCTTAAATTAATATAAAAAAAAAAAAATAAATAAATTTACCTTAGTTTTTAGATCAATATTTTCTTAAAAAATTAGCATAAACTATGGATGGCTAGGTGCACTGCCTTTGGAATTATATTTCAAAAGTAATATTTGTAAAATCCATTTATATTCTACTTGAAAAAACATTGTTTTATCTGATTAATATTTAATTGAACTTGCATGAACAAGGGATAAAACCAAACTTTCTGCAACTAACTGACTAGATCAGTGGTTCTTAAAGGAGAAGATTTCTAGGTTATCCTTGAAATCGCCATATCCATAGAGATATGTATCCAGGTATAAAAATTAATGAAGTTATTCTTTTTCTTGTCAATCTTCATATTCAAAGACAGCTTTCATTATAAACAACTAGCCTTTTTGATTGCTTTTTTTTTTTCTTTTATGCACATAAAAAAAATGCCAAAGAATGTTTCTGAGAAACTAGAGTGGTAGCTTAAATGGTTGGCTACTATAAGTATTAAGATCTATGCAATTTTCAGTGTTGAAAAATGCAGCCTATGAGACGTAAGTAGTACTCGGTGAAGTGGATCATCTAACTGTAACTAAAGAAGAAGTAGTAGAATATCCATGTATCATGGATTGATAATTAAATTGCCTCTTTAAACCTTTTGAATTCCTGTAAAAGAATGCGTTTTCAATATCTAAAAAAGCATGGAAAATTTTTACTACAATTTTTAACATCATATTTATGTGAATTAGGATTTTCTTCCCTCACCACAATTAAGTGTATAAAGAGAGGAAATCTTCAATGTATCGAGGAGGAAATGAGAGTTTGCCTTTCAAATATATATCATTGTAGAACATTGATGTAATTGCTAAGATAATTCAAGTTCATGTTTCTCATAAATACAAGAATAAATAAATTTGAGGTACTTTTCATTTAATTTTTTTATATTGCTTAATTTTCTTTCCATTTTTTTAAAAGCTACGCAGTCTGAAAACATACACTATCAATTCCAAATATTTCATATACATCTATCTTTAAAAAAAAAATTTATTTCTTCTTTGAAATAAATGTGTTTTAAAAAAATTGTATAACTTTTGCAGACAGTAATAAAATACGACATATTTAGAGGGGCATATGTTGCTTTTCTAGATTTTTTTTTTTTTTTTTTTGTAATTTTATTGGGAAAGTAAAAGATTGAGTGTTATATTTTTTTCTTTCTGTTTACAAAAATTTAGCATAGTTTAGACCAGGGTCTCCAAACTACGGCCCGCCAGTGTCATCAATCTGGCCCGCGACAGCTAATAGCTTATTGTTGCTGTAATAATTTGGATAAAAAAACACATTAAAACTAGAAATTATAGATAATGGCACAAAATTAAAAACAGTTTTTGGCCTTTGGTACTTACTGGAGTGAACAATAGGACCCTAAGGCTGGAAAGTTTGGAGACCCCTGGTTTAGACTATACAATCACTCCTGGCTTATGATGTTTTGGTACAATGTCAAGCAATTTGTTTAATTACCTCACTTAAAAGCAAAATTAAAAACTTTAAAAAAAAAAGTTCTTTTTCCTAGTGATGAATTCCTTCATTTCATATTTTCTGAACTTGTTATGGTCTTGAAAATTGACTTAAGATCATTTGCAATAATCAAATATTACAGCTTTAGGCAGACAAAAATTATGTTTTGATTCCTTGTTAACTCAGTTTTAGTACACTTTTTACATTGGATAAGAGTTCTTGAGATAGTAAAATAAAAATTATAAAAGTTAATAAGGAAATCAAGAGGTTAATCAAACTTTTTTCCAAAGTATCCAAATAATAAATAGCCGTGTTTTATTTTTATTGTCCATTTAATGAGTGGTTTTGTCTTACTACCTTTTTGTAATGTCCTATTAATAAATTTCTTTTTAATGTTGTATGCTATTTCTAATATTTTTGTAGTTCGAGAAAATATGCTTAATCGCTTTTCTCCTATTTTTCTAATGCTTTCCTTTATTAAAATCGAATGTTCACTAGCATTGTTGCTGAAGTGAAATTTTTGAAAAATTGACATGTTGATATTAAAAAACAGAGAATTTACATTTTGCTTCAAAATTATTCTTTATATGCATTTTATATTCTTTTATCTTATGCTCTTTATTTTATTTATTTACTATCTTTATTATTATTATTTCATTATTATTTTTTTCAGATGCATGAAAGCACTCTGGAACTCATTGAAGAAGATAAAGAAACTACTTCAAATAAGGAGAACATTTCTGGAGAAATTATTCCAATGTAAGTATTTTAATTTATTTTTATAGAAGAAAAAAAATTTTTTTTATCTAGTTATATTTTTTTTTAATAAAAATTAAGGTAATAAAAATCAATTGAATTTCATTAATTATGTTTTTTAATATTTTATATATGGAATTTTTTTTTTTTCTGGTGAAAATGTAAAGTTGTATTCGAAACTCGTACAGATAACTATAAATGTATGCAAATTAAATTTTTTAATGATTTACAATTTCTTAATATAAATTTTCAATTTACTATGATATTTCTTTAAATAACTTCATTTAAACAAAATTTTATTCTTTACTGACTAATGTTTACATTCCACATATGATCATTTTAAATATATTGTTAAAAAATGAAGTAAAATCAATGCCATAAAGATTTAATTATTGGAATTTTCAAAATATTAATATATATTTAAATGTACATGACCTTTATATATTTTATGTTAATGTTAAGCTTTCAACTAGAACTTATGAAATTGTTCATTCAACATTGGCATAGAACATTTGCTACATTATATCTATAAATAGAATAAGAAGAATTGCATTATGAAGCAATTCTTAAGAGGCCCTTTTGTTTATGTTTGAAGAGAAAGCCAAACTAATTTACTAAGGAGAAAAATCACACCAATTATTGCTTAAAAGCATCCACACCTATTCCCTGTTAATTTTTAAATGGCTTAGTTATTGTAAATTAGAGTAAGCCGATGTTGAAATTTCTTAAATAACATATATCATTCATCTAATATCACTTTATTGCAATGTATTGATTTTATACAGATTTTAAATTTTGAATATTTAACTTGTTTTTGAATGGTAAATAATAAAATGGTAATCTCTAAGTTTTCTGACTTCTAAATTTTTAAAAATTATTTTTTATTATTTTTTCCACTATGAATTATATTAATTTTAGTTTCGCTGCCCTTTTTTTTTTTTTTCTTCAATGCAAAATTATTTTATTTTTCAAAAAATAAATTTATCTTCATTTAATTATGCATATTTAATTGCAAAATACTTTATTTATTGCTAAATATTAGGTGCATGTGTTTAGTTTTCCTCAGACAACCTCAAAATATAATACTACCTTTTCCTTCTACAACAACTTTTCTTATAATAAATTAGTAAAATATTTATCAATCAATACATTAAATTTTACTACATAAAAGATAAATATTGAGAATGGGAGATGATAACTAGTAAGCATATTAGAAAGGTAAGGGTGGTGGTGAATTAAGGCTATCTACATTTAAAAACTCCCTTCATGTACTTCAAAAGTTAACTGATTTTAAATATTATGAAGTATGTTTCTTCAAGGGAAAAAATACACAAGAATAAATTGCTAAATAACATTAAGGAATGTTCTGAAAATAAGTGAATAGTTTGTATTCGGAAGCATAAATGTGAGTAAAATTCAATTTAACTTTTTAACGGCTTTTACTCGGGCTTAATATGGTAAAACAAAATCTCTTTTAGTTACTAAACTTCAAAAAATTATGAAGTTTATTAAGAATGTGCAGAAAGCCTTTTGCCTGCATTTTCATTAGTTTCACAATTTTATATATATATATACACACATTTTAAATAAAATTCTTCCAAGAACATTTCATTTTGTTTGCAATATATTTGTATGTTATGAACTACATATACGAGAAAATAAAAATATCATTAAATAAGTATACATTACATAAATAATACAAAATTGAAGTACCTAATATGAAACATTTGAATAAAATAGCTTCAAAATAAATAAAGAAAGTGAAACAATTGGAGGAACAGACAACTCTTCTGTTGATGCTAAAGTTTATTCTGTTGTTAAAATTGACTACTGACTCAATGCCTCCAAAAACAAAGCATAGGACTTTGTTAAATTTTCTACCCATTTAATTTCTACCAATGCAGAAAAGCAGTGCATAGCTGCATTTACCAAGTTTCTTACAACTGCAATGCAAAAGAGTACTGTTCCAAATTTTTTAGTAAAACAGAAGACGACATCAAATGAGAATTAGCACTTGTAAAACCTGATGTGTCCATAACCACACATTGCTGGATATCTAACTAATATACCATTTATAGCTGTCATATCTCATTTTATAAACAGCCAAGAAAAATTGAATGCAGCATATATAGACTGCACTCATTTTGGAGATTCTACAATGCACAAAATATCAAGGAAGTTCTCACTAATATAATATCTCATTGAAATTTAGACATAAATATGTTATGTTCATATACACCAAATAATGGTGTTAATATCCTGAAAACTGTGTCTTTTTTAAGATTTGAAATTTTAAAGTGCTATTGTGCAAGCTTCTGAAAGGTTATTCAACTACAACAAGAAAAAAAAAAAAACATTTATGTCAGGGGCAAATGATTTTTTTTTTCCCTTGAGAATTAACAAAATAGATGGAGAATATTGCTAGAAATGATGGAAAATATTACTAGAAGCCCTTCTGCTACAGATTATTGCTCTGCTTTGTCAGTATTACCAACACTGAGAAAAAAATTAAAAATTGTACTCAAAGAAAAATGTAACTCTTTTAGGAGAAAATGAAATTCTGTCAGCAGTATTTCAAAATGAAATCAGTTATGACAGACATAAATGAGATAAAAAATGTAACTGGAAAGAAAGAAAAATGCATTTTGTCAAAACTGTTAGATAATGATGATGAAGAAATTAAAACTATTTTCTGCTAACTAAAAGGGCAAAAAAAAAAAAAAGAATTTAACAATGCCCAAAGTGTATTTAAATAAGTGACCAGATGGTGGAAGTCGCATGAACTTCCATTCCCTTCTTTAGAAAAGCCTGCAAGGAAGTATTTGGCAATTCAGGATACAAGTGTGCTTTCTGAAAAATATTCAGTACTGGCGGCAATGTGATGAAAAAGAATCGTATGTCTTTATTGTCAAAATATACAGAGATGCAAGTTTTCAAAGTTAAAAAGCAAATTTTCATAATAAAAATAATAAGTCAAAATAAAAATTTTAAAAGTTTCATTTTTTTCTTTGATATTCTGAAATTGTTTTATTCAAATGTTTCATATTATTAGATACTTCAATTTTTGTATTATTTATGTTATCTGTACCTATTTAATGATATTTTTATATTCTCTATATAGTTCATAATATACAAATATATTGCAAACAAAATGAAATGTTCTGGGATGAATTTTATTTAAAATTCATATATATATATTTACTAGAAGACCCGGCCACGCGTTGCTGTGGCTTTCTTGTATTTCGTTCAATTATTAGATATTATAATTGGTATTGTTAAGGAAGTGATTGGTAAAGAATGATGAAAAGATCAAATTAAGTTTCAACGAATAGGAAATGTTTAATTTTTTTAATTTAATGAATGAGGTAGATAATGTTGATTTTTAAGACTGCTATAATTTTTAATAATCATTACTTTCATTTAACTAAGAACTAAGCGATGAACAATATTTCTTGTTAGTCTGTCTTTCGGCGAAATAAATAAATTCGATGGTTTTTCGAACACGTGAGCATGCAACATACAGCTGCCCATGGGAGAAACACGGATTCTGAGGTTAGATTTTTTTGGTGGTCATTTACTGAAAATGATAATTGAAAAAATACAATACAATTAAAATAAAATCGGGATATAATAAGAAAAGACTTTAAAAAAAATTCACAATAAAATACAAATGCAAACGATCGTTTAAGGTACACGAACACCTTCGAAGGAATTTTTTTGAATTTTTTTGATTTCACAATGATTTCAAAAAAAATTTCATTATTATTTTTTTTTTAATTTTTTATAAGCTAAAATAAGGGAAAAAAATGGCCAAAAATTGATACTGTTACAAAACCTGAAATCAAATCAATATTTTTTAAATTTCTAAGTTTGTATTTGTTTGTACTAACATTTTACAGTGAATAGACCTCTGGTAAATTTATATCTTTATTATTTATTATTTTGTGCTAGTTTAAATGCTGTCGACACAAAATTCTTCCAAAATTTGCATGTAATTCCAAGTTTAACAATTGAAATAAAAATGTTTATGTAGCTATAATCATTTCAGAGATCTATTCCCTGTAAATATTTATGAGAAACATAAATACAAAGTTTTGTAGCATTTGGATCAAAATTACTTGTGTTATGGTGTTTCACATGAAAACAAAAAGCATAAAAATTCATTCTGAGAAAAAACTAAAAACAACTTTTAATGAGATATATTACTTTTAAAAATGTTGTAAATATATTAAAATGCCATTGAATTATCAAGTTCATAGTCTTATTTATTAAAAAATATAGTTTTTTTTTTTTTCCTTAAAGCTGTAAATATTTTCTGAGCTTTGTTTTGAAAAAGTTAAAATTTGCTCGACAAACTTTTTTTTACAACTTTCTGCTATTTGCAAAGGCTTTTTAATACGAAATAACCTGAATTTAAAATATTTAGCCTTTTTGCAAGTGTTTTGATTAAATATATTCAAAACCTTTGAATTTCACATAAAAATATCAACTTTAACTATTCTTTATACAATTTATTCTTTAAAATATGGATAAACACTGCAAAAATGTGATCAAAATTTTATAATTCAAAAATAAATAAAACATGAATAGTTTTTCCTTTGCAAGTATTTTTATGCTGGGAATATCCTTATGTAGGTAATATACTGTTTTCAAATTTATATCTCAATTATTTATACATTTTTGTATGTTTAAAGTTTGTCGACACAAACTTTTTTTTTACAAATTTACAAAAATTCTTAGTTTAAAAACTAAAATAAAAATAATTTATGGATTCAGGTTAATTTCCATGTTCTATTCCTTTCATACATTTAAAGAAAACTTTTACATGAAGTTTCAAAGCATTTAGAACAGAAATATTTTTATTGTGATGTTTTGAATGAATACAAAATGCATAAAAATTCAAATAAGAAATAATTAAAACCAACTTTTAAATATAAATAAAAATAAATGTACATACATAAAAATGTTATTGAGCTTTAAATTCTCCTTTATTAATATAAACACTTATTTATTAGTTTTGTTTTCTTTAAATAACTTCCAACTCAAAAGTACCATTTATCAATTTTTCTTCGGCAATATTCAAAATCACTCAAATTTATAACTCAAATTCTTTGTTTTTCAAATAACAAAAGTTTTTAAAATAAAATGTCCTTGATTTTCAACTTGCAACTATTATAATACCTTTTATAAAATTTTAATGTTATCATTATATCAAATAATTGCAGAGTTTACTTCATTTTCACACTTTTCAAAAAATCCTTGAAAATTCATCATCTTTCTTTAAAATTATATTGTCTATATTATATTATCTTGTAGATCACATTTCATTTTAGAATTCTTAATCAAATACAACACATGTTGACAAACTTTAAGCATAGAAAAGTTCAATGTTTTGATTCACAACTTTTCATTCAATATATTTTATTCCAATTCAAACTTAGAAAATGTGTTTTTCTTTTTTCACAAAAAATGTTTTATTATTTTATGATGAAAGAAATCACAAAACAAATGGAAAAGTTAATGAGCTTTAAATTCTCCTTTATTAATATAAACACTTATTTATTTGTTTTGTTTTCTTTAAATAACTTCCAACTTAAAGTACCATTTATCAATTTTTCTTCGACAATATTTAAATCACTCAAATTCTTTGTTTTTCAAATAACAAAAGTTTTTAAAATAAAATGTCCTTGATTTTCAACTTGCAACTATTATAATACCTTTTATAAAATTTTAATGTTATCATTATATCAAATAATTGCAGAGTTTACTTCATTTTCACACTTTTCAAAATCCTTGAAAATTCATCATCTTTCTTTAAAATTATATTGTCTATATTATATTATCTTGTAGATCACATTTCATTTTAGAATTCTTAATCAAATACAACACATGTTGACAAACTTTAAGCATAGAAAAGTTCAATGTTTTGATTCACAACTTTTCATTCAATATATTTTATTCCAATTCAAACTTAGAAAATGTGTTTTTCTTTTTCACAAAAAATGTTTTATTATTTTATGATGAAAGAAATCACAAAACAAATGGAAAAGTTAATGAGCTTTAAATTCTCCTTTATTAATATAAACACTTATTTATTTGTTTTGTTTTCTTTAAATAACTTCCAACTTAAAGTACCATTTATCAATTTTTTCTTCGACAATATTTAAATCACTCAAATTCTTTGTTTTTCAAATAACAAAAGTTTTTAAAATAAAATGTCCTTGATTTTCAACTTGCAACTATTATAATACCTTTTATAAAATTTTAATGTTATCATTATATCAAATAATTGCAGAGTTTACTTCATTTTCACACTTTTCAAAAAATCCTTGAAAATTCATCATCTTTCTTTAAAATTATATTGTCTATATTATATTATCTTGTAGATCACATTTCATTTTTAGAATTCTTAATCAAATACAACACATGTTGACAAACTTTAAGCATAGAAAAGTTCAATGTTTTGATTCACAACTTTTCATTCAATATATTTTATTCCAATTCAAACTTAGAAAATGTGTTTTTTTCTTTTTCACAAAAAAATGTTTTATTATTTTATGATGAAAGAAATCACAAAACAAATGGAAAAGTTAATGAGCTTTAAATTCTCCTTTATTAATATAAACACTTATTTATTTGTTTTGTTTTCTTTAAATAACTTCAACTTAAAAATGTACCATTTATCAATTTTTTTTGTTTTTGTTTTCTTCGACAATATTTAAATCACTCAAATTCTTTGTTTTTCAAATAACAAAAGTTTTTAAAATAAAATGTCCTTGATTTTCAACTTGCAACTATTATAATACCTTTTATAAAATTTTAATGTTATCATTATATCAAATAATTGCAGAGTTTACTTCATTTTCACACTTTTCAAAAAATCCTTGAAAATTCATCATCTTTCTTTAAAATTATATTGTCTATATTATATTATCTTGTAGATCACATTTCATTTTAGAATTCTTAATCAAATACAACACATGTTGACAAACTTTAAGCATAGAAAAGTTCAATGTTTTGATTCACAACTTTTCATTCAATATATTTTATTCCAATTCAAACTTAGAAAATGTGTTTTTCTTTTTCACAAAAAATGTTTTATTATTTTATGATGAAAGAAATCACAAAACAAATGGAAAAGTTAATGAGCTTTAAATTCTCCTTTATTAATATAAACACTTATTTATTTGTTTTGTTTTCTTTAAATAACTTCCAACTTAAAGTACCATTTATCAATTTTTCTTCGACAATATTTAAATCACTCAAATTCTTTGTTTTTCAAATAACAAAAGTTTTTAAAATAAAATGTCCTTGATTTTCAACTTGCAACTATTATAATACCTTTTATAAAATTTTAATGTTATCATTATATCAAATAATTGCAGAGTTTACTTCATTTTCACACTTTTCAAAAAATCCTTGAAAATTCATCATCTTTCTTTAAAATTATATTGTCTATATTATATTATCTTGTAGATCACATTTCATTTTAGAATTCTTAATCAAATACAACACATGTTGACAAACTTTAAGCATAGAAAAGTTCAATGTTTTGATTCACAACTTTTCATTCAATATATTTTATTCCAATTCAAACTTAGAAAATGTGTTTTTTTCTTTTCACAAAAATGTTTTATTATTTTATGATGAAAGAAATCACAAAACAAATGGAAAAGTTAATGAGCTTTAAATTCTCCTTTATTAATATAAACACTTATTTATTTGTTTTTTTTCTTTAAATAACTTCCAACTTAAAGTACCATTTATCAATTTTTCTTCGACAATATTTAAATCACTCAAATTCTTTGTTTTTCAAATAACAAAAGTTTTTAAAATAAAATGTCCTTGATTTTCAACTTGCAACTATTATAATACCTTTTATAAAATTTTAATGTTATCATTATATCAAATAATTGCAGAGTTTACTTCATTTTCACACTTTTCAAAAAATCCTTAAAATTCATCATCTTTCTTTAAAATTATATTGTCTATATTATATTATCTTGTAGATCACATTTCATTTTACAATTCTTAATCAAATACAACACATGTTGACAAACTTTAAGCATAGAAAAGTTCAATGTTTTGATTCACAACTTTTCATTCAATATATTTTATTCCAAATTCAAACTTAGAAAATAAAAAAAATATTGATAATCAAATCAGGTAATACTTACATACATTTGATTTATTTCTCATAGAAATAATATAAATTTCATACAATATAATTTTCACAAAATTTAAAGTAGTACATAAAACAATAATATTCAGAACATGAGAATTTTACAGTTATGTAGTACAGGCATCGAGACACGGCGCCATCCTTTTATTGTGGTATATCTTTCGTCTGTGGTGAAAACAAACTTTTTACTCCAACGATGAAATTAGTGCAAATAAGAATTCTGCAATTAATTATCGAAATAGCAATAAAATAGTCATATTTGTTCGAAAAATGAAGCTACGAATTCCTCTAATTGCAGTATTGCAACCTAAAGAAATTGACGAAAATTCAGGGTTGCAAGATTGGCTCCTTCCTCAATGGTAAAAAAACACTACACTGTTGCCACTACATTGGTTTGCCAAAGAAATTTTAAAAATATTTAGGGGTGGGCCACCCTTATCACTTAGGGGTTTAAAAAATAGATTACGACCGATTCGCAGACCTACCAAATATGCACAAAAATTTTCATAAGAATCGGTCGAGCCGTTTCGAGGAGTTTGGCAACAAACACTGTGACACGAGAATTTTATATATTAGATATATATATATATATAAAATTGTGAAACTAATAAAAATGCAAGCAAAAGGCTTTTTACACAACATTCTTAATAAACTTCATATTTTTGTAAGTTTAGTAACTAAAGGAGATTTTTGGTTACTCAGAGATTACCATTTTATTGTTTACAATTCAAAAACAAGTTAAGTATTTGAAATTTTAAATCTGCATGAAAACAATATATCAAAATATTGTGATATTAGACAGATGATATATCGATTTAAATAATTTCAAAATCGTCCAGCTCTGCTGCATTTTGTTAATCACTTTTGACATTTTCTTAAAGTTATTGAAAAGTCCTAATTTTATAGATATCTATAGAAGTGAGTAAGTCTGACCAACTATATTATCAAATTCAGAACCATTTCTGTACTTTTCGATAAACAGTAGACTCATTTAGTTTAAATGTCCTTAAAACCATTTTAAATTATATTGGTTTGATTCTGTTTGTTGGTTAAATAGTCTTTTTTCAACTTTGAGAATGCTGGTGAATATTAACTTTTTAATGGAACCCATCCTCCTCAAAAATTAAGTGTGCAAATGTAAAAAAATTTTTAATTTGTTTTATATATAAATATATACACTGAAGTGACAAAAGTCATGGGATACCTCTTAATATCGTGTCGGCCCTCCTTTCGCCCGTCGAAGTGGAGCAACTCGATGTGGCATGGACTCAACAAGTCGTTGGAAGTCTTCTGCAGGAATATTGAGCCATGCTGTCTCGATAGACGTCCATAATTATGAAAGCGTTGATGGTGCAGGATTTTGGGCACGAACAGACCTCTCGATGACGTCCCATAAATGCTCGATGGGATTCATGTCGGGCGATCTAGGTGGCCAGATCATTCGTTGGAATTGTCCAGAATGTTCTTCAAACCAATCGCGAACAGTTGTGGCCCGGTGACATGGCGCATTGTCATCCATAAAAATCCCATCGTTGTTTGGGTACATGAAGTCCATGAATGGCTGCAAGTGATCTCCATGTAGCTGAACATAAGCATTTCCAGTCAATGTTCGGTCCAGTCGCACCAGAGGACCAAGTCCATGCCATGAAAAAACAGCCCACACCATTACAAAGCCACCACCAGCTTGAACAGTGCCTTGCTGACAGTTTGGGTCCATGGCTTCGTGGGGTCTGCGCCACACTCGAACCCTACCATCAGCTCTTACCAACTGAAATCGTGACTCATCGGACCAGGCCACGGTTTTCCATTCATCTAGGGACCAACCGATATGCTCACGTGCCCACGAGAGTCGCTGAAAGCGATGTCGTTCTGTCAGTAAAGGCACTCGAGTCGGTCTTCTGCTGGAATAGCCCAAGAAAGCCAAATTTCTCCGCACAGTTCTAACAGACAAGTCCCCTTGTACGTCCCACATTGATTTCTGCGGTTATTTGACGCAGTGTTGCTTGTCTTTTAGAATTTACGACTCTTTGTAGACGTCGCCGGTCTCGGTCGTTAAGTGCAGGCGGTCGACCACTGCGCTATCCATGGTGGGATGTTATGCCTGAAATTTTATACTCTCGGCACACTCTTGACACAGTGGATCTGGGAATGTTGAATTCCCTAACGATTTCCGAAATGGCATGACCTATGTGTCTCCAACTAACATTCCGCGTTCAAAGTCTGTTAATTCCCGTCGTGCGGTCATCATCACGTCAAAACCTCTTCACATGAATAACTTGAACAGAAATGAAAGCACTGCGCATTTATACCTGTTCTACGCGATGCTACTGCCATCTGAAAATTTGCATATTGCTATCCCATGACTTTTGTCACTTCAGTGTATATTTGTTTTTACAATATATATAATTTTCTATATATCATAATCAGGCAGTAAATATGCAGAGATAGTGTTAGTCATTTTTTTCTCAGCAGATTCTGCTAATGAGTCTAATGAAACAAATTATCAATATTTGATTTATGTGTTTTTGTAGTAGATTCTACTAAATTTATTTGATTTGTAAATTATAACAAATAATGCTAAACAGTAATATATACAATTTGTGGAAAGGTTTTGGAAAGCTCTATTTTTGCTGGGCACAATTTGAATACTACTGATTTAAATCAAGGCAATCTATAAATATATATATAATTAGTGCATATAATCCAGTGTTGCACACTGCTTTGAAAAATAAAACTGAATTCTTTTATTTAGATTCATGCCTGTTCAAAGCAGTATCTTCGCTTTCTTCAATTCTGGCATTGGTTGCTTTTGACTTATTCGATTCATTTCAGTTTACTGATATCTCCATATTTTCTATAGATGTACATACTGCTCTCTGTTTAGTGTCGATTCTGGTCTGATTTAAGAGTTCTCCTCTTTTCTAGGCTGCATTGCAAATTTAACAATAAAACCCAGTGTGAGACTCAACAAGGGCTTTCTCCCAATTTTACGCTGTGATAGGCTAAACACTTCTTTGGTTATAAAATTTCAAACATCCGATATAGGGAAGTGAAGAATTTTAGTCAGAAGAAGGTGTAATAAGCTTTGACAGTACAACGGTATAAAAAAAAAAAAAATGTCAACCATGAAAGATCACTAAATTGACATACTTTGACATTTATCCCAAATTGGCTAATTTTGTAACTGATATTGACCCAATTTTGAAGAAAAGAAATTCAGTTGATCTAGATTTTGTACTAGAAGTATCCCTACCAATTTTGGTGAAATTTGGATGTAAATTTAGGCTGTGCGTGGGTGGATACACACAAATTTTGAGAAATATAGATAGAAATTAGTAGTTATATTGAAAACTAAATAATTTGTATTTTGAAAATTTTAATACAAATTTAAAGGTATTAGTAAGGGGGGAAAAAGCCTTAAGTTTACTTTTAACATTTTCTGTAAAATGAGTGATATTATTGCAGTAAGTATAGCATACTGATTATAATTAAAAATTATTGTGCATCATTATAATATTTTTAAAAGTAAAAAATCATTCATATAATAATATATTTTTTCTTCTTAATGTATAGATTTTGTTGGAACCTGAAGCACCTTTAATTTCAGAATTATGTTTACTGAAAATATGTAAATTGATTGAGGGATCTTCATCATATTGAAAGGAAATATTGTTTCACAATTATTGTAAAAATCATTTAAATGACTCCATAGACAATAAACAAAAAAAAAAAAAAATCTTTAATTTTAAATTTATTGCTATTGTGAACGAAAAGGTAAACTTACAGCAACCGTTCTTTATAATATGCATGTTGAAACAATGAAAAGGCCCGCATAATATCCAATATCTAATTGCAGTATTTAACAAAAGTCTATTGTTATTATGTATTGTGTAATAAATATGTGGATAATTCATTAAAAATATTTTTTTATTTTAGGAGAAAATTCACAATTAAGGATTTTGACATTGGAAGACCTTTAGGGAAAGGAAAATTTGGGAGTGTTTACCTTGCTAGAGAGAAAAAAACTGGTTTTATTGTTGCATTAAAAGTAATTTTTTAATGTTATTAATTGATTATGTGTTTTGCAAATTTTAAAAGTTATTTCTTTTTTAATTAAAATAAATGTAATATTTCTTTGATATATATAAATTTGGGAATTGAAGAATTTAGATACAATGTCTAATGTTTTGTATAAATTGTTTTCAGAGGAACAAAAAAAGCGTAATATTTCAAGCGACTTTCTAAAGTCATGCAATTTTTTTCCTAAATATTATGTTTGAAATATCTGAATTGCTATTGAAGACCTATCAAAGTGTTTTTAATAGCTATTTTTTAGTATATTATGCGAAGTGCTAATGTATTTTAAGTACCCAGCAAGTCGATTGTGATTTATAATAAGTTAAAATTATTAAACTGTGCAGTATATAATTATTTTAAGAAATAGAAAATATTCTTTGATTTAAAAGTTTAAATGTGAATTATTTCTATTTAAAAGGGTTAAATACAATTTGCATACTTTAAATCTGTGATAGATTGACTTATTGACCAAGAACTGTTGACACTGACTGTAATATAACAGGCTGCAGAAGAAGAAAAAAATCTATAACTCATCCAGGTTTGAGAGGGCATTAGCAACTTCCCATTTTATATTTTTCCTTCATCCTTGGCGGAGGGAGGATAAAATATATTTAAAAAAAAAAAAATATGAATAAGAAACTTGAATTTTAGGCATCTTATAGTGAAACTGATGTTATAAATGTGATTAAATATTCTCATTGTCAGAAGCAATGATTGTTATTCAATAATTTTTTTATTAACTTGCATTGGCAAATAGTATCTTGTCTTTATAATAAGCAAATCAGTTTATTTTAATTGATTACTTTTGTCTTTGTGTATGCAAAGCTCTACTATACACCATTTAAAGTATATTACTATTTAAGAAATAAATTTTGCCTTTTATTTCAGCTGTTAAAGAAATAATTCCTTGGATTTTAGTAGGGTTTACTACAAATACTTAAAAACTTAGCTGTATACTTAAGTGTATTAAATTTATAAATTTCAATGAAGAGTAAAATGGTATTAATTTCAAAAATTGACATTACTTTTACATTCATGATATTAATCTTATTGTCTTTTATAAATAGTTTAAAAGTGAAAAAATGCTTTTGTTCATAATTCATTTCATAAATTATGTTTCAAAACTAAAGCACAACAAGAACAAAAAAAAAATTTTTTAATTCAGTGTTCTTTTTGTTGTCTTTTTGTTCAGTGCTCTTTGATAAAATCAAAATATATTTTTTAATTGCAACTTAATCTTGAAATCTTGTATGATTAAAAAATGAACAGAAACTTTTTGCAGAATTTAAAATTCATTATTTTTATTTCATAAAAAAATTAATTTGGAGAATTATCAATTATAGAAATAATGCATGTACTTGGCATAAATATGTATAATTGACTTGAAATTAAAATTAAATAGTGAAAATTTAAGACAAAAAAAAATTTACAAATATTAAACTTAATTTAACTTTAACTTAATGCTAACTTTAATATCTTCAGTATTATTAAATTGATTGTGATTGAAAATATAAAGACTTCATAAATTTTAAAATCCATATAGAGTTAAATGATAGAATTTGAATTTTTAAATTAATATTCATATGAACTTATATTAATATTACATTGAGATTTTGGAGCTAAAAGTTTTGTTACAATTATTTAACGTAATTTACATATTTATTTTTAGATTCTATCTAAATCACAAATTCTAAAAAATGGTGTCGAGCATCAAATCAGAAGAGAAATTGAAATTCAAACGCATTTAAGGTATAATGTTTTATTTTATTTTTTGAGAAAATTAAAGATTTCTTTTTATAAATTTATGTTTAAAAAAATTTTTCTTTATCTTTTCATTTTTGTTAGGTTTTATTTCTAATCTATCAAATAACTGGGTGTGTGTATGTTTTAATTTAGATATTAATTTCTGGAAACATATTTGGTCATCAATAAACCTTTAGTGTCTTTATCCTTCCTTCCCCATTTCCCTTAATAACACTATTAACTGAAAATATTCCTTTTTCTGAAATTGAGGTTATTTATATTTGTGTTTCATTGGCAGATAATTTACTCTGTATTTCATATGAAATGAAAATGCTGTATGCCAAGATTTAATTGTATGTCATTTTTTTTTTAATTTCTAAATGTTATTAAGCATTTTACAATACATTAGATAAATAATATTACATAAAAATTATTTTAGGGACAAAGTCAGATAACTTAATGTTTCTCCATTTGAAATTATCACTTTTTTTATTATGATTTTATTTTGTTAATGCCACTCTTTTAAAAATCGTTTTCAAAGTGATTAAAACTTTTTAATTATTAGAGCTTGTTATATGTGATATATATATATATATATATATATATATAATATATATATATATATATATATATATATAAAAAATATTTTTTTTTTTTAAAGTTACCAATTAAATATCTTAATTTCAAATCTTTTTTCAATTACAATTCTTCATTTCCATTAGGCACCCTAATGTATTACGTATGTATGGTTACTTCTATGATGATGAGAAGATTTATTATATTCTTGAATTTGCTGCTCGGGGTGAGTTGTATAAAACTCTTCAAAAGCACCATCATTTTGATGAACAAACTGCAGCTACAGTAAGCATTATTTTTCAATACTCTGTTTATACTTTTTCTTTATCAGTAACCTTAAAGTCCCTCTCTCTCCATGTGCATTTGTAAAAATCAATATATTGTCATAAATTCAAAATGCTTATACTTTTCTCAGTTATGATATGTTTAATTCAGTAATAGAATCATATATAAAGTAAATTAAGTATAAAAGTAGTAAACTAATCATATATATTTCAATATTTTTTAAAAACAATTGAAATGTTTAATACGAATGTTTAGTAGAAATTTAAGTTGAAATTATTTCAAAGAATTGGGGTTTTTTAATAATTTTAATTATACATACAAGATACAATTATAAACAGTCAGTCTCTGTTAAACTTCAAACTTCATACTTTGTCATAATTAAATTGCATATCTTCTGAATATAATATTCTCTCCACAAAATTCATCTTTGTATATCAACCTCCACCGATTTTGTAGTATAATATTATTTAATATAGAAAATTATCTATTCTCAATCTGCTGTAAAAAAGTGCATTCAAGCTTGAGTACTTTTCATTTTATATACCTTCATCTTTAAAGTTATTGGGTATGCATTCATGATGCTTCAAGTAAATGTATATGCATCTATGATTCATGAAAAAAAGTTTCACTTTAGATGTAAAAAAAAAAAAAAAACAGAATAAGTATCATATTGTAATATTGGTAAATAAAGTACAAAAAGGTGCATTTTTATTTTCCAGTTTTTTTTGCAACAAAAAGGAAGGCAAGACATTCCTATTTATTCACTATTCAAGTGTCTGAAAGAACTCAAGATCTAATCAAAATATATTATAGTTGACAATATACATAAATGCAATAGTTGATCAAAGTTATAATTCTTGTATTCTTGAAAGAGATGCTGATCAGCATGTTCATGTAAAAAGAAGTAAACTTTATTACTATCTGCTGAAATGACATATATTTATATTATTAAATGCATGCTAAATTTTTCATTATTGAAAAGCACATTTATTTTCACAAACTAAATTTTCTTGTGTAACAACTAATTATAGCCAAGTTTGTATGATGTACTTAGCTGTTTAATGAGAACCTATTGCATATATAAAATAATGTGGAATTAATATAAGCTTATAAATAAAAGCATTTTCATTGATTTAAAAAAATGTCAAATATAATAAATTTAAATTTTTTGAATAATTGAATTTGTATGAAATTTTTATAACAGGGGGGAGGGAATATCAAATCAAGCATAACATAGCAATTTTTTTATGATTTAGTATAATTTTATATTTGACTTAAAAACATTTAAGTAATTTTTTACATGAGTATAAACATTAATACATATTATTTTTTTAGTACATGGCTCAGTTAGCGGGAGCATTCATATACTGTCATGCGAAGAAAGTGATCCATCGAGATATCAAACCTGAAAATTTATTGCTGAGTTTGACTGGTGATATAAAGATTGCTGACTTTGGTTGGTCTGTTCATGCTCCATCTTTAAAACGTAAAACAATGTGTGGAACACTGGATTATTTGCCTCCTGAAATGCTAGATCACAAGACATATGACTCTACAGTAGACCTATGGTGTCTTGGAATCCTGTGTTATGAATTTCTTGTAGGAAATCCTCCTTTTGAATCAGAAACTGCTAAAGAAACATATTCTAGAATACGAAAAGTTCAAGTGGAATTCCCTGATCATGTTTCTGATTTGGCGAAAGATTTCATATTGAAAGTAATTAACTTTAGTCTATGACATTTTATTTTAATGTGTATAATTTTATAAAGTTGATTAGAAATATTGTAGCTTATTTATTGAAATAATTATACTTGTATATTTATTACATCAATCCATTTTAATAAACATAATTTGCACAGTTGATGATTTAAAAGTTGATAAAAAATTTTCTTCCCTTCTATAGTAATATGCAATGCTGTATGAACCTTTTCTAATATACAATATTATCCAGATATTTTTTTCGTTTGTCTCTGATCATATATACACATGCAATATATGAATTAAAAATGTTTTTTAAACGAAATTTTATTTTTATATTTTATTATCTAGAATTGTTATGAAGATCACATGGAATTAATTTAATTTCATGATCCTATTCAATAATTTTTTTTTCTTTGTTAATTTAGAAGTATTTCTTTTTAATTAACTTAATTTTTATTTTATAGCTTCAAATCAGTAAGAAAATGTTTGTCTTGTAGGAAATGAATACAAAGATTTTTTTAGTATAATATAATTTAGGAAAAAGTATAAATTCTATTTTTAGAAACATGAAATAAATGCATCCCGGTTTTGTTATAGTCTTATTAAAATAATTGTGTATGCAATAATTTTACTTTATTTTAATCACAGAAGATTAATAAAAAAAAATATTGCATATATATAATTATAAACTCTTGAAATTTAATATTTACATGTTTTTCTTCTTTTTTTCCTCTTAGTTGCTACAGAAAAATCCACATAATAGAATGACCTTACAAGAAATGCTTACACATCCTTGGATTAAAAAAAATGCCAAAACTCAATCTAAATGAAGAAATTGCTATTTTATATGATCGTGTTTGATTCTGTTTTTGACTTCTGTGTATTTTCATACTGTAACATTAAGCATATTTTAAAATTTAGATAATAAAATTAATCGAAAATTTTCAGTAACTAAATTATATTCTGAATATGTATGTTATAAGAAAAAAATGTCGAATTAAAATCATTGTATATTTTTAAGTATTTTCTTTTATATATAAAGCTTTTAGCAATTTGTAAATATATATTTTTATTTTTGAAAAAATTTATTAAAAATATGTGAATATAAAGCGTCTTGTGAATTCAGTTTAAAAGTATACAAATGCAATGACATCACACACCTTTTGGTAGTCAAATTACTCTTTGTAAATAAAAATTTTTTTATTATTCTAGCATTCTTAATTTACTAATGTAAAAAAAACTTTTCAAAAAAACTAATGCCTATTCACATTCTCATTTTAGTATTTTCAACAGTTACTTTTTAATAATTATTTTAATAAAAATTTTCATTTGTCATTGATAGAGCTGTAAGATATGGGCATTAATATAATTGTAATATATATGCATTAATTAATTTTAAAGATTAAAATTTTTTTAATTATATGTAGAAAGTTGAACTTAATTGAAACAGAGAAAATATAAATATTAAACCTTGCATGTTTCAGAATTTTTGTGCAACCAAATGGACGCTCTGACATTTTGGTACCACAAGCTTCATGTTCAAGTTCTGGTGGTAGCATGGATGGTTAGTGGTTTGGAATCCACTTTAAGCTGCAAGTCACGATCTAATTAGCCCTTGTGTGCAAAACATGACCATAGAGTGACAAACCAAATCCAGGTGCTTGCGACCTTAATTAAACCATTTAAGTTTATCTTATTTTAATAAACAAATATGTACTAGTGAAGAAAAATATGCACTTTAAGTTGCTTACAAATCAGATCTGATTTAACCACAATATAATATTTTAGTACTTATGAGTTTTCCACTGATTTTTAAAATGGGTGGAGATTTCTCTTTACTTAATTAGATAATTGGTGGATGTCAGGGATTTAGCATTTTTATAACTTCTCAGTGCAGGACTTTACATTTTATTGTTGCAATTATCCTTGGAACTCTTTTAATCTGGCACAAGCTAGGATCTATGGATTCTCAAAAATGTTTGTACTAATAATTTAGTAAGAAATTCACACTGTAAACTGTGTGTTATACTAAAACAAATATTTCTTAAATTTCCTACTTTCATCTTCCTGTGCTGACAAATTTCATTGGTATGAGTGTCTCTTGCACTGGTATTTTACTAGTGCTTCTTTTAACTTTTCCTGATAAAGTTAGCCATGCTTGATCACACATGAAAAAAAGTTATTACTAGTATATCGAATGAATTGATTGGAACAAAGAATTTCTTCCATTTGTTGATTTACACTGAGTAATTGACTTGAATTGCACACAATTTTTTTCTATTGTAATAAAGCTTTTGGGTTTATAGAATAAAGAAATGGAAAAATTTAAATAATAAATTTACTAAGAAAATATGCAATGTACTTGAAAATAGCTCTTTGGTAAACTAAGACAATGATGTTCATTAACATGAGATACTGAGGCAAGCCTCTACATTAAAAACGCATTTCTTGGGTAAATTAGCAGTAATTATCTCCTATTGTCATAAAAACACAATTATAGCAATGTCTCAAAACCTCATTTTATTTTTAATTCAATCTGAATACTCATAAAAGTTCATTTTGTAATTCTGGGGTATTGCAAAGTGTAACAAAATAAATTTATTTAATTATATATATATATGTATATTCAATGTTAAAATTTACCATGGTTGCAAGGAGCGTGTTCCTTTATGATGACAAAAAAAAGATTCGATTCTTACTGATGACTATGGTTATCAGACTTTTTCTTTTTTTTTTGGATGGGGATTATTTTCTATTCTTAATTTTTTTATTATTAAAAATCATTATTTTATTTAGTTTTTTTTTTTTTATAGCAACATTTGATTTGATGTTTTTTATTCAAAATATTGGTTTACAAAACATAGCATTAATTAACCAATATACATATTGAAATGCTTTGGTAACTTATAAACGAATAATTTCTTGTCAGAATTATCGATGCAATGGGTCAGGCATTTTTAAATATTTTTTTCTAAATTTTTTTTTTTTTTTCTTTTAATGCAGCTGGTAAATAGACCGTGATCTTTCGCCATAAGGGCTGCAGCGATGTTACTCACTTTGCATTACCCAGGCGGCGCGTGTAACTTGATGGTAAGCCACGGACGCGGAGCAACAATGCCCCCGCAGCGCTCTACGATCCTATTAGGACCGGGACCTACTGTTTAAAGTGGATTCCGAACCACTATAACACCCATGGGCAAAACCGGGATTTGAACCCGATACCTGTGGTACCGAACGCCAGAGCGCTAGCCATCAGGCCCCTTTTTTTCTAAAATAAAATGAATAATTAGACTTCTGTTTATGTTCATTGGAAATATGCACATTGAAATGTCCTGGGCAAAAATCCCGAAGAAGAAAACGTATATAGCAGTACATACAACGTTTGTGATGGTTTTTTGAGTAACTGAAGGAGAATAAATTACAAAATTTTGGTATATCTCAATTTAGACAGTCCTTATTGCACAACAAATGCCTTTTCACCATGTTTTTGCTATCATCATCAAAGAACAGTTGTCTAATCTGTAACAATCCATCAAAGCAAAATTACTAGATATGGAGAGTTATTTCTGAAGTATTCCCATTAGAAAAATTTCTGGGGAATCAGAATGGACTTTTTTTTTCAAAGGTACTTATTTCAAATAAATTTTAACTGTACATCTTCTTTCGAAATGTATAGTTAGAATTTATTTGCTGAACAACTTTTCAGCTAGAACTTCTGCTAAGCAACTACAGCACTGCACTTTGAACAG
This sequence comes from Caerostris extrusa, assembly GCA_021605095.1. Taxonomy (NCBI): domain Eukaryota; kingdom Metazoa; phylum Arthropoda; class Arachnida; order Araneae; family Araneidae; genus Caerostris; species Caerostris extrusa. Next base: position 122,455 of record BPLR01017627.1, on the reverse strand, counting down.
CATTTCTCGCACAATTCAGTGAAAAGAAATTCTAGTATAATGAACAACTGCTCAACGAAAATATTTTAAGAACTTCCACATAACCTACGTTATTCTTTTATATATAAAAAAAAAAAAATTATAAGTAATTTTTATCTCAATCGCCCTGTATAGAAAGTAGATTATATAATATAATAAAATTCAATTAAAAATAGCATTGCACGGTCGCGGGAGTTTCGAGATTTTTCACAGAGACTTCATTTCGCACATTAATGCAGCAGTAGTAGGAAGGCTGGTATTACAAACGCAGGACACGAGGATATACGTCTAATTTATGGACTTGGGTAAGTTGAGCAAGGATTTTACGCGCAATGATATCTGATGAGGTGTACTCTCAGTCACAGCCTTTTTGGACACCTGCACCAGCGATTATCTATGAGAGGTTATTTGCAGAGAATTGTCATGAATCGTGAGCAAATGGCATAGACTCTAGACGTGCAGGAAACTGTACTAGGTCTAGTACAGGACATTTCAAGTAGCAACGTAACACTCAAGTATGGCACATTACAATGTTAGGAATCTGCTTAAAAAGAACATAGTATACAGTTCATTTTTGTTAATGTTGACCATTTTACTTTTGTTGGTTTGCATTGATTAACAAACCGCATATTCTATTATAGGGTGATGTTTCGTTCATGGGGCTTTCTGTGTAAACTGCAGATTCAGAAAACTTTTATCACTATTTTATTATGTGTAACAGATTCATCTAGGCATGCCCCTCCCCTGCTTAGAAGTTTGTAAACCTGTATAAATATTTTATTTGCTGTTATGAATAACTTAAAATTCATATTATGATATTATATTTAGGTTTTTAATGATGAATGATGATATTCTGATCAAATATGATAATATATCTGTGATACTTAATTTGAAAGAAAATATTTTAAAGCTATTACCTTTATACTCAATTCTAGTTTAATAACATTCTTCTGGTCATTAATTCATAACTCATTCTACATTTCATTACCGTGAATTATTTTCTAGACTGATATTTGTCTTTTTTTTTTTTTTTTTTTCTTGACAGAAACTAATCTATCTCACACCAAGCATCTCGAATTGTTAGTTCTTACTCAATTAAAAATTGTAGAGCAGGGGTGGCCGACCCAAATGATCTTGCTGGCCACGTTGGAAATGCATCATAACTTCGCGGGCGCAAATAAAAAGTATATATCCCCTTATTAGATTTAGATCCCTATATTTATATTACAACCTGTTATATTAGAAGTCCCAAGATGAGCGCGCATCATGAGTTCGTAGAATATAATTTAATTATTCTGTGAACTCATAAATAAAACAGGCAATATCTGCATATATTCAGAATATTATTTTAAAATCAAAGCTTATTTTTTTTTTCATAATTTCGACAGTTAAATTATATAGATGTACAAATATTGTATTTTTAATACATTATTTTTCACTACTTTGGCTATTATAAAATAAATATATTTTGTAAAAGTGTGATAAATCTCACGGCCGGAAAAATGTTCAAAGCGGGCCGTGGATTGGCCATCCCTGTAGTAGAATATAGTGAGAATAAAACAGAAAAATATTTATGAATGGTGCATTGTTATATTTATTGCTGAGGTAATACTAAGATAGATTTTAATCCTTATTGTTCGGAATTAATAAGTAAATCGCTAGAAGTTTGATTTATGGACAGATTTGCAAGATGAATTTCATAAGCATTTGTTCTGGAATGTAGGAAAAAGAACAGACATTTTGTGTTAAAATTCACAGCAAAATGCTTATATAGAAATTTTTCTTATAAAATAATTTGGTTTATTATTTGGCCAGAATTTTAAAATAAAAAATCAGTTCAATTTACGCCTTGGTTAGCTTAATAATTTCTAATTTTCTTTCGGTTTTGGAATAGGGGACATTTTATTACCAGCAATTTGTTATTGATAAGAAAGATACATAGGAGATTTATTTTACTTAAGATGCATAACCGAAAGTCTGTTACATTGCATTCATCTGTGATGCCTCTTTAATTTGGACCAAGGGACAATATTTGGAGTGATTCGCATCCCTTGTTACAGAAAGTCAATGGAAGCTTTTCCGGCATGAATATTTGCTAATAATACAGTATTAATGCAGTTTATATCCGTTATACATACTCATGTCATACTTGATGAGATAGAAAGCAAAAATTTGGCTAAGAATATTTGTCGGATTTCAAATGATCCTCAATACTTCCAACCAAAGGTACTAACCACTCTACAGTTAGACCACTCCTACAATTTAAAATTAGTCGAATATTCATAGTTTTGAACTATAATTTTCTTATACTACACTAGACACTAGAACTGGCTCTTTTTAAAAAATGGAGAAATCTGCTTCAAAAATATTCGTATTTCATTTGCCATGCATAACGTAAAAAATTTACATTATAATAAAAAAATGATATTGATAGCAAGAGTTGATTTTTCACTAAGTCATCCGCTAAAAGTAACTTTTCAGATAATTATTAACAGTTATCAGTATACATAAAAATTAGTTAAATTTTTTGTATTAATTAATAAAAATATATTTGTTTTGTTTTAAGAATGGATTCTTAATATGCAATTTAAGAATTTATTTTTAACATTAATAAAAATAAAGCTTTTCCAATTTTATAACTTATTGCGAAAAAGTGTTATATGAATTTGTTTTCTGTTTTGTATTTTATTAATATCTATTGAGTATTTGAAACAATTTATTCCTTAAAGATTAGGAAACAAATTAATCCAATTTTGAATTCATTCTTAATTAAACTTATAATTTTCTATTTTTTGGTATGGCAACTAGCAAAACATATCTGAAGAAACTTTTGCAGATTGGCAACAATCCTCTTGGTACTTGGCTCGGTGGATCATTCACGTGCGGAAAGAACGAAGTAATTTTGGAATCCTAAAATTTCATAAAAATGAGTTCCAGCGAATGTTACAAATGTCACAAAACCGGGCATTTTGCTCGTGATTGCCCATCAGCTGGAGACAGCCGTGGAGGTGGATATCGTGGAGATTCAAGATCAAATTCACGATCTTCCTGTTACAACTGTGGCCGAAGTGGCCACTTTGCTCGAGAATGTCGTGAATCCGACAAGACCTGTTACACTTGCGGAAAAGCTGGACACATCAGCAGAGAGTGTGACCAAGATGACAGAAGGATGAATTGCTACCAGTGTGGAAAGTCTGGCCATTTGTCCCGAGATTGCCCTGGAGAGAGAGATCGTGGAGATGACCGAAAATGCTACTCTTGCGGAGACTCCGGCCACATCAGCCGAGATTGCCCAGAGGGTGGAAATGCTGCTGACAACGACGACACCGTATGCTACCGTTGTAATGAGAAAGGACACATTGCCCGCAACTGCAATTCAAACCGTACTAACAAATGCTATTCATGTGGCGAAGTTGGTCACATTGCCCGCGAATGCGAAATGAAGGCCTAAGCCTAATTCGCTCCCGCCTGCATACGTTGCAGCCTTCTGTGTAAGAAAATGATTTCCGCAATTTCTTTAGAGCGCGGTAAAGAGTTAAGTAAATGAAGTCCTCCAACGTTCCTAATTTGGGTGTTAAGCCTATCTCAGAAGTATGATTAAAGTTAAAAGTGCTGTTTAATAATTGGAAAGTGCAGAAAGGAACCACGCGTTAGGACTAACGAATGCATACAAATCAGATGTGGAACTGAACTGGCGGATTTGTTCTTCCACGTTTAGGTTTTTTCTTCTGATCTGCTTGCATTGAAAATAAATTCCTTTATCATTTTTTTGAAGACATTTCATTTGGTTTTATAATTCCAGGTTGTCATCGTTCAGGAGGGATGCAAGTTTTGTCTGTTTTTCGTGAAATAACACTTATATGTTTAAACTGTAATTTTTTTTTTTTAAACTCTAAAAAAATAAACTTTCAAGTGCGCTATTTTTTTTTCCTTTTATAATTTGTGGGATGCTGCCCACTTGCATAGAGTGAGTGCAAAAATATTTGTTAACCCATAGAAACTTAATGTTAAGAATTGATCTCCAGAATTGTAATAAATAATTTGTCCAGGTTTACAAATTGAACCTTATTTTTGTATTTTAAATGTTAACCATTATGAAAATTAATAAATTTCTTGCACTTGTTACATGATGTTGAGTTTGACTTATTTCTGTTGTCTCTTTTAATATATTTAAATTAGAATAGTGAATGCTGTTAGCTTGATTGTTCATGAAGACTGTAATGTGTGGTAAGTGGCAAGAATTTTCTGTAGGGGCAACATTGAATGTTTTCTGATTTCCAATTATCTAAAAGCTAGTGGCAGTTTCCATCCAGTAAGTATACATTTTTATTCTTTAATTGGACTTTGTAAACTATCGAATGCCTACTTTTAAAAATTCATTTCAGAAAACACTCCTGTAATAACTTTTAAACAGCTAATATAAATCAGTAAAATCTATATTTTAATGGTTATACAAGGTCAAAATTAATTGTATTGTAAAGCTTAAATATTTGGCAAGTTAATGAGATTTACTGGGCTGTAATAGAAAATTAAGGAGTACTAAAGGTTTTATATTAAATAAATTGTACTTCTTAAATTTAAACAAAAAATATATTTTGTACATTATTAGAATAGTGGAGATTATGAGATCATAACATTTTAGACTTAACTTAAAAATTCAACTTTATTTTTACGTTGTTTTAAGTTAATTATTTAATACTCTCCAAATCATGTGTTTAGTAATTCAATAAGCCAATTTTCTCAATTATAAAAAGGGCCTTGAAAGGGAATTAATAGAACTATAAGAGCAGTTTTTAAGGTTATATAAATAAAATGACTTAATGTGGAAGTTAAGATATTATGTATACAGCAATATCAATAAAAATATCAAGTATATTAAAACAAAATGAGAATAGAAAAACATCAGGATTATTCAAAACAGAAAATTAACATTTTCTTTATAGCTTATTTATTAATTGTTGAAATACTTGGATGAACCTTTCAAAAGGCGATTATGGAGTTGAGTAACAAATGTAAACCTTTGGTATTTAAAAGTAAAAATTAATTTGAAAAATATGAAGAATAACCTTCATTAGCTAAATAATTTAGACAGTTTTTAAGCAATGTTACATGCTGCTAGTAAACAGTAGCTTCTAATTATAAATTTTGTGAAATTTCTTTTTTAACTGTTTCATTTTTTCCTCCCTTTTTAAAACCCATTTTTGTCATATTTATAACTATCCATTCTTTTAGGATTAATTGAGCAAAATTGAATATTTTATGTTAATATAAAATTGAAAAAGTTATTTCTGTTATATCCAAGGATGGATGTAAGGCAAAAATCATTTTCGACTCTGAAGTTAGGCTTTTATACATTTTATTCCCTAATTTTAGATACAATGATCTTTATTAATGGATTTAGAATTTGTAAAATAAATTAAGGGACTTTAATTGAGCTTGTATATCTTAATAGGTTTTTGTAACAAAGCATTTTTACAATTTCTGTGGTATTTACATTCTCTTGTAAGCAATTTTTGATTTTGAATCTTCTTAAATTCCAATAAAAATAATAGAACCTATAGCTATTCTATAATACTTTGGTACATGTTATAAACATGTAACAAAGTATTATAGAATAGCTTTAAGACAAGCAAATGAAAATTATAAGTTTTGAACATATTGATATTATATTTATAATACATTAAACCTTTGTTTTTCTTATTAATGGAATATCTATAAGATCTTTCATTGTTGATGTAAGACTGCTTTTTGTAAACCTCAATGCTTGAGAAGGCTACAACATTTTGCTGCTAAAACAATTAGTCTTTGTTACTATTTATTATTGAAGGATGCAATTGAATTGTCTTCTTATCCTAGAATTCTGGAAAAATAAATTTTTTTATAGTGGAATCATTTTTTAATCAGACTCGTCTCTGCTTATATCAGAAAAAAGAAAGAATTCTTTTTATTTGAATTTTTGGGAAAGTAATAGAGATTTTAACTTGTGTAGTCCTAAAATGTATAAATGTAACTTGGCTATAAACATACGAACACCTCATAAGATGCTAACACCTAAGTTTAGTCTTGCTAAATTCTTCAGCGATATATTGAGGGTTATTTATACCAATAAAAAATTTGCCTTTTGAAATCTGCATTTTGTATTGCTGAATAGGCAATTGTTCTTATTGAACTAGACTTATTTCATGTGTAATAAGTTCTGATAGTCAAAATATTTTATGAATGTTCATTTCTCTTTAATAAATATTTTGCAAGAATCTATAAAACTTCACTTTGAAATATTCTATATATATATAGTATTGTATCTAATTAAAAAAATAAGGTATTTTTTAATAACAAAACTCGTCAAATAGATAAAGGACTGGGTTTTTCTTGTGTGTGTATTTTGAGATAATATAAATGCTTTAAAATACTAAAATGATTGATCATACTTAAGTTAATAATTTTTTTATGTGATTGTTAATGTAATTAAGTATGTCAAAAAAATAAATTAATTCTTCAGAAAATTTAATTCTAATGTAAGTTTAATTGCTACTACTAAAATAGTTTTGTTATAATTTGTTAATAAACTATATTCAAGTTCTAAACATAAAACTAAAATAAATCTGAGACTTGAAGAAAAGTTGTTATAATTGATTCAATTAGTAAAATATATTTAAAAACATGGGAGATTTTTCATTATATAAGAAGAATTTGAAATATGTGTAACTTTTAATTTAAAAATGTATACATATTAACAAAATTAATGGTAATGTAAGAAAAAGGTAATATTTGTTATAACATCAAAAGAAACATTTAGTATTAAATGCATAAATTTTAATTACTATTTAATGAATTGATGACAGGAAAAGTTCAACTATTTCCCATTAAATTGAGAATTTAACATTCTACCTTAATCTGCCAGGGAAATAAAGAACAATTTACATGTTATGTCTTATTAGAAATTTTTTATAGAATTGCTTTGTATTTTAACTTATTTTAAGAATTATTAATATAAAATACTTCTTTGAACAGCAAGATGTCCCACTTCCTAATAAGTAAAAGATAAATTAAGTATTAAAATTGCTTGTAATGTTATAGTGTTGATAATTTTTTTTTTTTTTAATTTGCTGATAAATTATTTTAATTTTTATCTCATTTGTATGTATGTTGGATATTTGTTAGCTACATCTATAGATCAAGTTAGTACATATATATTTAAAACAAGTAATTTTTATGTCTATATTACATTTTTAACTATAAATTGATAATAAAAGAAAATTGTTAGCTGTAAATAATGTGTTGCAAGTTTAAATGTATAGTTGAGATTTGTAACCATATCGTACTATCATTTTGCTTATGGGAAGTTTTGTTTTTAAAATAAATTATTTTACAATATTTATTTTAATTTAAGATAATTTAGACAATGTAATGCCATAAAGTAAAATATTTTAGTGTAGCTTACTTTTTAGAATAGGTATTAATTGAATGTATCAAACTATCAAGTTTATCCTGTTAAAATTTTTAAACTCATACAATATTTTTTGAAACGAAAATTAAAATTTTAATAAATCAAAAGTTTGTTTTAATCTTTTTTTTTTTTTTTTTTAAAGTATTAATCAACTTGTTTTTTTACTCAAATTTGAGGTTTTGAGTTTATATTAAAAATTTGAGCAATTTAATGAAGGAAGTTATTTCTTAAAAAAAAAAAAAAAAAAAAAAAAATCATATTCATTGGTTTTATTAGAACTCAATTCGTACAAATTTGGCCACTTACCATTGAAACAAAAAAGAACATATAAACTAATCAAAATTACAAAGGGACCAGATATTCTTAACAAAAATGACCAAAGGCCTTAAAAACTAGTTAAATCTTCAAAGGATAAAAATTTAAAAGGCTAGAAGCACCATAATAAAAGGATGTGATCAGGACATGCTTTTTCTGGCCCGCCAGTAAAGAGTACACAATCACCATTCTATTGCGAGTCCAGTCCTGAGCAAACTAGTAGATGGGGCCTTATTCATTTTCAAAACTCTTATATCAGAGTTAACAGTCCCTATTTTGGCCAGTTCGTCCAGACAGCCGAATAAGCAAGGAAATATGTGCACAATATTTTGAATAATATAGATAATTTTCCAATTAAATTAGATAGTGAATTTCAGGTAATTAAGAAATATCTTTGCAAAATAGATTGTTAGAACAATATTGTGAAGAAATTGTTTCTTTTTTCCTTGACTGTGCATATAACATTTGTTATATAGAAACAATTGTATGATAAATTTTGGAATGCATCTTTAATGCCTAATTGTATGATGCACAGTATTCAATATTCAAACCAGTAATATCTCATGCATACATAAAAGAAATCTATGAAATTTTATGAAAGAGCCTCCTCCATATTGCAAACATGGGGAATTCAGAGAAAATAATCTTAAAAATTTAACCTTTATTTTAGTCATTGCAATGTTTCTGTAAAATTTTCCCTAAGATATGGGAAAATAAAAAGATGAAAGAATTTTTTTTTCTTTTATTAAATTCATATTATTGTAAAATAAATATTATATATTTATATGAATTTCTAATAAAATATTTTTAAGTGCCTTTTAGAAAGATAAATATTAATTATTTATATATAATTAAATTTTTATTTAATTAAAATATTTTATTTAAGCAAGAATGAAAAAAATGTTAGGAAAATATCTTAATTATAGTTATTCCTTCATTAACTTTATTTCATAAACATTGTTGGAAGAAAATTTAAATATTATGTTTTTTAATATGGACATAGAATTTTTTATTAATAAATTAAATGTATTTTAAGACACAGCTGGTTTAAAAATTAAATTTTAATAAATATTTTCCTTCAAATGAAGCAATAAACAACTTTGTTTTGTATAAAAATTTTTTATCAAATTACTATTTCTCAGTGAAATATTTTTAAAATAATTTCATTTTACATTTAGTCATAGCTTTTTATGTAAAACTATTTATTTAATGCATCATACCATTTAAATTTTTTGTTTATGAGAAAATATTGGAGACAAAATCATTGTATATACAGTTGTACTATAATTAAATATATAGATATTTAATTACTGTACAACTAGATATTAAACTAATTAAAACAAGATTTATTATCTTGTGTTTTAATTATTCTTATGTTGATCATATTTTAATAATCAAGTTATAACCATTTATTTTTTATGATTGAGTGATTTATAATTTTAAAAATACCAACAATAGATTTTTAAAAACTAAAATAAAACATTAGTGAATGTCATATTAATGAATTCAAAATTATTTTATTGTATTCTTATTTTATTCTTCATTGGTTGGCTTCATACATATTTTATCTATATATTTAATTTATGTAGTCCTGTAAAATTAAAAAAAAAAAAAAAAAAATGTTTTAGATAATACAAGTTTATAAAACTTCAGATTATTTACCTTTATAGAAAAACAGCTTATGAATTTTACATAAAAAAATTAAATGAATTGTAGTCTTATGAAAAGACATGATAATTCCAAGTTATAAAATAATTTTATTATACTTTCTTAAGGAGAGATGTAATAGATTATCTCTCAAGAATTTTGATGTTGAAAAAGATGCAGGATAATGTTGATTTAGTTTGCAGTTAAGAAAATTTAATATATCGTATTTAGATGTTAACAAAGAAAATTGAAATAGTCATAAAAAATTTTTAAATGATGAAATATATATCTGCATTAATTTTTTGTTGTCAATTTTAATCATTTAATACAAGGTAAACATAGGTTTGGCCTTGTACAGGTTCCATATTTCTTTTTGGGAGCCATGCCATTTTTTAATAAAATTAGATACAATAGCTAACATTTAACTTTATTACTAATCAAACAATATGAATTAAGAAATATTTAATTATTATAAGTTTAGTCAATTTTCTTTTTGTGTAATTTGTCAAGGTTGTTTACAGCAATTCTTTAGTTATGAATAATATTTTGGATTGGCAAACTTAATACCTGAATATAAACAAACATACACGAATATGTTGTACTAAAAATTGAAAATAGTCTTCACGCTGCTTTCTTTAAATTTGGGTACTTTGTATCCGGCACCCATTTCCGAAGCTCAACCAGGGAAAGGGATTTGTAATGCCTGGTCCTTCTTATTTTGAGTACTTTTATATCCTGTGTATTACTTCAGAAACTGGAAAATCATCTTGAATGTGAAGAGTAACTTAAATTGAAAGTTTTTTTTTTTTTATTTTCTAATGCAGCTGGCAAACACTTAGACAGCTTGGTCTTGGATGCCTTAAGGCAAGCGCTGAGCAGACATTACTCAGATTACCCAGGGGGCGCATGTAACTTGGATAAGCTCTGGATGTGAATTGAAGGTGTAAATGTAGTTTTGAAACTATTCAAATCTAGTTTTAAAATTCATTCTCAGCTTGTCAATATTTTCTTGATATTCATTCATTTTATCTTCCTTGAAATTAAAAGAATTTGTTTTTACGCTATGAAAATATTTAAATGCTTTTGACTTCAGATTGGTTTTTGTGACAATTTTAATATGAAAATCACTGTTCTTTGGAGTTGCATTTAAATTATTTTGAGGCACAGAAAGGGAAGCTGTGTCCACTGTTTATATATTTCATAACCCTGGTATATATATATATTTTTTTTTCTTAATGCATTAAGTACAAAAAGGTTTTATTGCAATTTTTTTAAATCAATGTTATTCGACCCTACTCTTTCGAATACAGTTGAAAATTGATGCTATATTTAATATCCATTTGTAGAAAAGTGGTTATTGAAAATAATACGAATATTTTATCTATGAAATTTTAATTTAATGACAAGAATAATTTGTAATGTAATTTGAATTGATAATTGCACGAATATAGTAATAAATTTCAGGTTTTTTTTCTTCTTTTTGTGCTACATGGAAGAATATTGTCTAAACAAACTTTATTTTACTTGAAATTTTTGAGAAATATGTAAATGAAAGTTAAAATAACTTTTTAGAATGGTTGATGTTTTAATTCCTTGAGGATATAATAAAACGTTAAATCATTTAAGGTGAATTCTTTTTAACTATGGTAGTATATTTTTACAACCAACAATAGAAATTTACATTGTGAATTTCAAAATTGATACTAATAAAATCGCAATCTTGTTGAAAATATTTTGTAATCAAATTGAAAAAAAGTACTTAGAAATGTTATGTGCATTAAATAACTGGCTAAAAAGGTTTTTGTTATACATATATTAGCAGAATTTTGATGTATTTTTAAATATTTGAGAAATTGTCTTTTTTTAATAATTGTACTTTCAAATATATAAAGTTGTTATTTACCTTAATTTTTGTGTTGTCATTGCAAAAGAATTTGTAATAATTGCAATTCATATACTAAGGAAATAATGTACATAGTTTATTGTTTATATTAAGTTTTCTATTTGCATTTATGTTTTGAGAATTAATTTATTAAATTTTTAAATTGTGTTCATAAAATGAAAGATCAATTTTGCAAATGAATTAATATAAGTTTATTTCAGAAAGTTATTTATGTTTAAAAAAGAATTGTTACAAGTAGTTGATTAAGTTAGAAAATGCACTTATCATTTATTTACTTTTTATTTATTCACATTAATTAAGTTTTTTAGAATTTTAAATATACTGGTTTGCATAATTTAAGAAACTTCTTTTAAAACTTTTTAGTCAAGAAAAATGTAAAAGTTTTTTTTTAAATATTATTTTTATGTTTATTAAGTGCTTTTTTTTTTTTTCTATCTTTAAAAGACACATATAACAAAAAAAAAAAAAAAAAAAAAAATTCAAAAGAATAGTGTAAAATAATTTTGTATGTAATGCAAGAAGAATGGTTTTATATGCAAAAATATTTTATTTCTCATACTAACAGTTAAATGATTTTACAAACAGATGGGTCCTATTTACAAAGTTTACTGTACCTTTATTAATTAAACTAAAATCTTTTGTTATGAATTACATTAAAAAAAAAAAAAATTGCTTCAATTTCCTTTTTTTTTTCCCCATACCTCACAAAATCTTTAGTAAAATTCGAGACGAATTAAGTATTTGTCTTGACTGATCAAATTGCATTCATAGATAACTTAATATTTTATGTAAGACATTTATGACGATTTATCAAGATTTAATGCGCATTTTATAATAAAATTAAAATTAACAAAATTCGAGGAAGAAATATTTTATTTACATATAAAATTGGCATTTTTATAAAAAATAATGATTTTTGTAAGTAAGTTTAGAATAAGCGATGTAAACAAGTAAAACCAAAAAAAAATTAAAGTTGTTTTCAATGAATTAGATCGATCGCTCATAATAAGCTCAGAATCTGAGAAAAACCTAGAAATCTATTTCTCGAGCTCGAGATCTATTTATCTTGGTTGATATTCGTCTACGGCATGCAGTTAATACTATAATTATATTATATATATATATAATCCTTGGTTTCTTTTTATGAATAAACTTTTTGATAATTGTTTATCTTAATAATCAAAATTAATACTGAATCATAGTTCAGGATGCTAACGTTGGACCTTAGCATTGCAATTTTTTCCTTGCAAATATTTGATTTTCCTGCTTATAACCTCTAAAAATTTTTCGCTGTGTATTTTTTGCTCATATATTTTGCTACGATCTTTTTTTTTTTTTTTTTTTTTTTAATTACCGTTTTTAAGATTGATAAACCAATAACAATTTTTCCAAGTAACAAAATAATTAATTGATTTTTTTTTCTCTTTTAGTGTTTATATCTTAAGTTTGAATTAGTTACTAACAAGAGTGTTTTAAATAAAATGTAATTTGATGCCGATAAACAATCTTTGATCGAACATTGCCTTTAGAGGTACATGCATAATTCAGAAATTTTAAATTCCCCAGCTCAAAGATTTTATCAGATATTCCTTAAAATTATTTTAGCAATCTTCATTATCAAGGTAATCTAATATGGACCATATAAGATTCTGTTTTAAATTTGTAGGTGGGAGTTTTCTTCGTTCTCTCAGAAATTTACATTACTTTTGGACATTTTCATTCCATTCTTTTTACTTAAATTAATAAAATTTTGTGGCTCCCCTTTCGGGACTAGTGTGCTCCGGCGATCTTAAAACTTGGACCTGGAAAGTTATTTTAAAATTTACAATAATTGTTTTTGTACTGTGTAAAGAAATCACAGTAAAATAATGTGAAAGCATTAAGGTTCATTACAGAACTGCGTTGTCTAAATATGCACTCCTTTATTTTAGTTTTTATTTATCAGTATCATTTTAAAAATTGTTAGATTTATTATTATTGAATAAAAAATTTGTCATCAAGAAATTATTTAGAAGAGGAAAGAAAACTTTTATTGCATCATATCGATTTCATAAATGTTGAGGGGGTGTCTGTGTTCGAATTTATTTTGCTAAATTTCTTTTTTTTTTATTTTGTTATTATTATAATTATAATTATTATTTTGAAAAAAAAAAAAAATGATTGAAATGATTTTCAATATTATATTATTTATTGGAATGATTTTCAATAATTGATGTTTTTCAACAATGATAATTGATATAATTATCATTATCATTGTTGATTATAATTTTTGATAATTGTTGATTTTCAATAATCACTCGAAAGGAATAGAATATTACATCATTCTAATCGCAATAGGATTTTATTTAAATTTTTTTCATTTCTATAGATATATTTTTTTTTCTGTATTATTATTCACTATAAAAATTACAGCCAAGAAAAAGTTATTTTCTCTCAGGTACCAATCCTTATTACAAGTTTAACATAGTGGTGTAAAAACTGTAATGTTTTAAAATTTAAATATTATATATATGATATTATATAAAGAAATATGATATATTTTTTAAATATATCTTTTGGAAGTTTTGATCATTTTAATTTCAATTTTAATATGATCCTAACTTCCAGAAAATTTATCATCAAATGAAAACAGATCATCTTGTTTTCCAATATTTAACTTCAAAAAAAGTTAAAAATTATTAAATATTTTTAAAAAAAATTGTTTGATTGAATTAATGTGAATTTGTGATTTTTTTATAAAGCGTCAAGTCAGCATGTAATTAAAATTAATGGTATGAAATTTTAATTTAAATGATGGCATAATTCCAATTAATAATTCAATGAAATGACTTTGTATTTTTTTTTTATAGGGAGTTGAGTTACTAAAAATGTGTTAAAAATCAAATAAATAACAATCAACTGCTATATATTTACATCAGGAGTGTCCAGAATTGTAATGGTCGCTGGCCATAGTAGTTTGATCGTAGGCTCATAAAAAAAAAAAAAAAAAGTGCTAACTTGTATTTATTTTTTTATGTATAATGTAAATATAAAGAGTTTAATTGATGCATATTACCTCAAATAAAAATGTTTTCATATTTGGGCGAATTTTTTGTAGTACTAAGCTCGAAAGTTATTAGTGAAGTGGTTTTTTATTTACATTTTATTGCCTAAAAATTAACTAGCAACTATGTTATGTACTTTGTTCTGCCTAATTATGAAAAGGAACATGATTTTTGTCAATATGCATCGAAAAATTATGTTTTTATTATATCCAGGCTAACTCCTTATTGACAAAAATTTTGATCTTAATGCTTTAAAATAAAGTGTATAATTTTAAAAATATTTAAATGTTTATTTCTTATTTAATAATATTGAAATGTTCTGTTTTAATCTTTGATAAAAAAAAAATTATAAGTTGTATTATTTTTAAAAGTCAGATTAATGATGAAGCACGCAGCTAGAAAATTAATGGTGGACCAAAATTTGAGTAACTTTCATTTATACTATCATTTTAAAAAAAAAAAGAATTATTTTTAAAAACCTTTCTTAAAAAAAAGTTCCTAATTAAATTTTTTTCAATTTTCTAACTAATAGTACAGCCAATTATGCGATGAATAAATAACTACGTGAAAACGGCGTATTGTTCAAAAACATCTAACTGGTTTGAAGTGATCTTTCTCTTGCACGTTTATCATATCGACCTGCTATTTCTTTCTCTGCACTCAACACGTCAATACAAACTAACGCATCGGTAAGTATTACATATGATTGTTGTACTAATACTGTTTAATTTTAGTTTTTATTGTTTGTTCTCACACCCTTCGAAATTTTTAAGATTATTGTAAAATAGGAGAATTCTAAATCCTGTGTATTGTATTTTAGAATCGATGACGTCAGCAATATTGGCGAGGGTTAGGTTCTTGCCAACTTGGTCGCCAAGCGTTCTCCCATGATATCAAAAGATATTTTTTATTTCTACTCCGCTAGTTCCGTTTCGGTTTTTTGTTGCATTTTTTTTTTTTTTTTAAAGAAAATCTGCGGTTGTTTGAGGAGTTAACCGGTTTTTGCCGGTTTGATGTCGTTTTATTTTTATTTATTTTTTAAATCGTGCATTAGGTTAGGGATTTCCAACATGAAAAATGTGTACTTAGGGCTGAATGTAAAAAAAAAAAAAAAAAAAAAAATATTTCATGTGTATATAATTATTGTATTTTTCATAATTTTCTAATGTAGACTTTTTTTAAGAAATTATTTCTACACTGCTTTTGTTATTAAAAATAGCATTTCCTTACCCCCCATATATTATCTAACCCCCATATTGCATTATAAAATTGGATTTAAATCATTTATTAAATCATTATTAAGAAAGAATAGTTAATTAAAAATTTATTTAGTTGAAATTTAATTGAAATTATTAAAAAAAAAAAAAGTTGTTTTGATTTTAGATTTAGATTTTTTTTCCACTTTGAATCTTCAAAGGTTAACGTATAGTTTAATGGTTTTCTTCTGATTAATTCATATATGAGAAAAATATAAATTGATAGTCTTTTTCAATTCCTTCTATTAGCTCACACTCTCCTTATATATATCTTGTTCAAATTTCTAATCGTTAATAAAATACTTTTTTATTCATCCACTCAAGTTCAAATACATTTTTTTTTTTTTTTTTTAACTTGCAGTAGATGACACTTGATGTTAATACAGTTTTTTCAAATATTGATTCAGTAATTAAATTTAATTAATTAATTTTAGTTTTTTTTAGATTTAGGTTGCATATATCTACCAACAGATGACGTCAGATAAACCTAAAAATAAATGAAAATTATTTATAAAGGACTTGCTGCAATAGAGTGAAAAAAAGTAGGAATTGACTTTAAAAATGTTTTTTATATTACTTGTTTTTTTACAAGTTTGGTGGGTTTTTTTCTGCTAATGTTATATATATATATATTATTATTATTATTATTTGTAAAATACAAATAATAATTTTAAAATAAACATTTGTTATTACAATACTTTTTGTTCAATATAACATACAATGCAAGGTTTACTGCCATAAACAAATAAATAAATAAAAAAAAAGTTGAAAAACCAAATGTACTGCAAAAAAAAGTACTAATAATAATTAACATAACAAGTTATACTTTGACTTTTGAAAGAATATTTATCGAAATTGCCTAGAAAAGGAAAAAGCTTATTTGAATAAGAAAAAGGGAATTGATCATTTAAAGCTTTTAAGTATAGAATAAGTTGATCTTGTTTTTGAAGTAGGGGGGGGGAATTACTTGTTCGATATTTGGAATACTTCCAACGCTTGTACCAACTTCTATCTGTAATGGACAGTGCATTTAATCATATATGATTTTAAATTTCTATGACCATTTAAATATTTCTAATTTCAAAATTATGAAAAAAATTATTGCTCATTTTCGGGAGATTCACAGTAGAATTCATTTCAAGATGTAACTTCCTGAGATATAGTCCCTTTTGAAGACAAAATCGTTTGCTACGCGACGATTTCTTTCGAACAAGTTCAGCTGTTTCATTCGATTTTCCCGATCAGGATGCAGGTAAATTTGAAATTTAGGGCCCCTTAAAGAAGTTACTAGAGTAAATAGGTCACAGTTAGTGAATTCAAAATCTGAATGTAAGATTTTTTTGTCTGTGTGACCTTACTATAGGAAAAGCAGCTGTAGCGAATTAATTTTTTTTTTTTCTTTCTTTGACCTCGACGTAGTAGATAAGTGATAAAACTAAGAATGATAATATTTTACGAGCTTATCACGATACAGAAAGCATCGAACATCATACTTACGGTAAGAAAAAAATTTTCAGCTAATAAAATAAGTCAAATAAGAACATAACATTGAAAAATTTAGATATTTAGAAAATTCGAACTTGATGACTTTTTTTTTTTTTTTAACTTAGTATTTAAATATAAATTTTACGTTTCTCTAAAGCAATTTTAATTAATTAGAGTTAGGCTTACAGCGGCCTTGGTGAATATCTCAAACTGAAATATGGAAATTGGAATCATAATAAGCAAATCTGAGGTAACAATTCTCGTGTCTGTAAGAGATGGGGACGATATACTGTACTGTATGTATACTATTATATGCCTACTGTTTCAATAGCAAATGATTTCAGCTCAATATATATATGTGAATATATCTATATAATTCTTCTGTACATGTGTTTGTCACTGAATTCCTCCTAAACGGCTGGACCGATTTTGACGAAATTTTTTTTTGTGTGTTTGAGTGGGTCCCTGGATGGTTTAGATTCAAAATTTGACCCGGTAGGTGGCGCTACAATAGATATATCTCTATATATTTAATTCTTCTGTACGTGTGTTTGTCACTGAACTCCTCCTAAACGGTTGGGCCGATTTTGATAAAACTTTTGTGTGTTTGAGTGGGTCTCTGGATGGTTTAGATGGTTTCACAATGGTTTAGATTCACAATCGGGCTCTTCTGTAAGTGTGTTTGTCACTGAACTTCTCCTAAACGGCTGGGCCGATTTTGATAAAATTTTGTGTGTGTGTGTTTGACAAAACATGGAGACTCTTTTAAACGGCTGGACCGATTTTAATGAAATTTTGTGTGTGTGTTTGACAAAACATGGAGATTCTTTTTATGCTATTGCCGTAAATCGTTACCAGATGGGGCTGCTGTATATCAGCTTCTATACCATTCAACCAATCGCTATGAAAATTGGTAATAATATGTATTCGAGTATGGGAAATATATTCACCCTGTCCACTTTATTGTTACTTGCCGCCAGATGGTTCTGCAGCATTTCATCTTATATACCGTTCAAACGATATCCATGAGAATTAGTATGCACATGTATTGAAACATGGAGAATATATTCGCTTTATGTAATTTTATACATTGAATTTTTTTTTTTGGCAGGACAATGTATGCCGATTTGTGCTAGTAGATATATATATGGAAGCAATTAACAAGGTGTTGCTTCCTCTTTGGCCCTTATGCAAGTGTTATTTTAGTTGCTACCGATTCGTAAATTTGTTGGGATGGATTTGTAAGTTGGCGAGATTCGTTTCGTAAAAATTGCCGGACTGCCTACGGCATTTGTTATTGAACTCTCTCGGATTGTCACGACAAGATATTCGCACGGTTGAAGAAGTCTACATATCAGACTCGAAACGTGTTTGATTGGGAGAGATCTGGCCATCTAGCTGGCCAGGGAAACTAAGAAATTGTTGCTTTATACAACCAGCCATTATCCTGTTAAATATAAGTCTGGGGTTCCATAGAAAGGAGAGTAATACTCCAAATCGTAGAATATCGCCGACATATCGCTATAATGTACATAGGTGAAAGGTAGTTAAAGCAACGAATAATTTTATTGATACAAAATTCATTGACCTCAATATTGAAATGCAAATAACATATATTGTAATATTAAAATACTTCGAAAATGTATTTGAGATGTTCTATTGGGATAAAGATAAAAGGTTTGATTTAAATTTGTTTTAAATGGAAGACCCATAATTTAGTTGTAATATAATATCTTCTCGTTATATCGTTCACATCGGTAATTATCATAATATATTGAAAGCGCTATATAATTGATTTATTAGATCTGATGTTAATTTAACCGTCGTAATCGGAATAAAATGGAATTTGTAAATACAGATAAGTAATTTTAACTAACAAAATTGCATATTTAAAAGAATATCTCGTTTGCTGTATATAAATTTCTACTTATGTTAAAGTAGTTTAAAAATTTTGTTTGTGTAACATTTTTATTTAAAAAAAGGGCGGATAATCCGAAGGCACGATATAATAAGGACTCTTGTACCAATAAATAAGTGTTTTCTTTTTTTAAGCATTAATTTTTTATAACACTTAGGATTTCGTAAATATTGATAACTTTACGTAGCCGAAAACTGAATTTAAATTAAAAACAAGTAATATAAAAAAAAAAATATTTTTAAAGTTAATTCCTACTTTTTTTTTCACTCTATTGCAGCAAGTCCTTTATAAATAATTTCGATTCATTTTTTTAGGTTTATCTGACGTCATCTGTTGGTAGATATATGCAACTTAAATCTAAAAAAACTAAAATTAATTAATTAAATTTAATTACTGAATCAATATTTGAAAAACTGTATTAACATCCAGTGTCATCCACTGCAAGTTAAAAAAAAAATGTATTTGAACTGAGTGGATGAATAAAAAGTATTTTATGAACGACTGAAAATTTGAACAAAATATATATAGGGAGAGTGTGAGCTAATAGAAGGAATTGAAAAAAATTCATGTAATCATTATTATTATTGATTTGTGATGTTTTCTTAAGAAATCACGATGGGATCAGTGGAGAAACTTGTCATTGACACAGACTGTGGTGTGGATGATGCCATGGCTATCATGTTGGCTCTCAGCAGCAATAAGAGGTGTGACGTCATTGGCATCACGTGCACATTTGGAAACACCCCTTTGGATAACGCCTGTAACAATGTCAAGAGAGTTCTCACCATCTGCAATAAGAAAGAAGTAAAGCATTATCTTTTATTGTTATTATTCCGTAATAAACTATTATTGTTAATATATAATTGTGAGTATTTTCGTAGAGGATAAAGTATAGTTGAGGCAAACTGAGGCTAAGTTTCTTGTAACATCTTTCCCGTGAGAAGAATTGTATCATTTCGTTCCCATGAGAGAGGAATATATATTCTTTAACAAGTACATTATAACAATCTATCACTCAAATTTAGCAGTAGATAAGCAGTGTTGTGGATATTTATATTACATACTACTAGTGTTTTGCACTAATGAGAATAACCTGTCACTCACATCTGATAGCAGATAATCAATGTCATGGATAAAGAGACATCATGAAATTAGCGATTATCTGTTTGACTTGAGAAGGTCGAACAATTACAGATGGGATATGGACTACGTAATGAGTTGCTGCACCGGTATTGGTGATAGACTATGGGCTGAGGAAGTGTCGACTCCAATGAGAATTGAAGGAAGCTGACCCCTCCCTCTTTCTAATTGTTTTTTTAAATAGTTAGGTCTTTTTTTTGTTTCACCTCGACTATTTTGAATGTATATATATATATATTTGTTTAAAAGCCTTAATTTAAATCAGAAATACTTTTGACCATATTTGATGAGCATAAATAGTTATTGTAGAAGTTGTTTTTGATACCCTATTTTGATCAAATAACTTAGTAGAAGATATAGTCGATAGACTTAGATAACCAAATGCAAGAGTCAGTTGAACTTATCTTTCAGATTCCCGTCTACAGAGGCAGCAGCCGTCCTTTGGTAAAGGAATACCTCAAGAGAGATACCGCCTATCACTCATTCGATGGCTTGGGCACCGTGGCTCAGGAGTTCTCTACAGGAGATATTCCTGAATCGGAAGTACCTGCGGCCGTGGCACTCATTGAGTTGTCCAAGAAACACCAGGGCGAGATCACTCTGATACCTCTAGGGCCTCTCACCAACATCGCTTTGGCTCATAGGATTGATCCAGATTTTACCAGGCGCCTCAAATCTATTGTGTGCATGGGAGGCAATTACAAAGGTAACACGGTGATTGTGAAACGATGTTCTCATTCTTATTTTTTCGCGTTTTCAATTTCTTTTTAGCATGTGTGAACATGATGTTGTCCTGTTTAGGGTTCGTAGCGCAATCCAAAAAGTCATCATCATCATAACTGGCTCGACAGCCCGTTGTGGTTCTTGGCCTTCTTTAAAAGATCCAGCCAGGCTGTTCTCCTCTTGGCTGTGGACCTCCAGTTTTTTATCTTAATAACATTAAAATCAGAGTTTAAACAGTCGACCCATCTCTTTTTCGGTCTTCCCCTTGGTCGCTGTCCAAAAGGGGTTACATTGAAAACCCTCAAAGCAGCTCTATCACTTTCCTTTCTCATGAGATGACTGGCCCATCTCATTCTGTTCAGTTTAATAAATTTAGAATGTCAATATCTCTAAAAAGTTTGTAAAGTTCAAAATTGTATCTTCTACGCCAATTTCCATTGTCATTGATACCACCAAAAATAGTTCGTAGCACTTTTCTTTCAAAGATTGCCAACATTTTCTCTTCTCTTGCTGTTGGTGACCATGTTTCAGATGCATATGTTAATACTGATCTAATGAGAGTTTTATACAGTAAAATTTTAGTTCTTCTTTTTTAATCAGATGGGATCTTAATAGGCTTCTAAGACCAAATAAGCAGCGATTGGCAGCAATAATTCTCTTTCGGATCTTGGGGCTGAATCCAAAAGTGCAATAAGCAAATAAATTGATATTTCAAATTTGCAAATTTTGGCTGAAAAATGGTAGTTTGGGCCCCTTAACTGTTGAAATGATTCATGAATAACATTAATCCTCAGGAATTTTCTGGAGAATTTGGCTTTTGCTTGAAGTGCTTTGTATGGTTTTGAAGCACTTTTCACGTTTTGGCTTAGGATTTTAAACATTTGTATATCCAATGAGTATAAGTATTCGTAGCGCGTTGATCAATTCCTTCTTCTTGAGGTTTCATATTTATCACTTTTGGCATTTTCCCATGCCTATTGAGCTGTATTGCTTATTGTATTGTATTTGGTAAATGTTGGAAAACTTCATATGTCAACTTCTTTAACTTCAACATTCTTTATGCCAAGAATTTTAAAACTTTGATATATTCTCTTGGCTATTGAATGTGATAGTGATTCTAGTAAAAATTTGGAATACTTCATTCTTCATTTATGACTAGAATTTTCAAACTTTGATACATTCGTTTGGCTATTGAATGTGATAACGTTTCTTGCAGAATTTGGAATACTTCATTCTTAATTTGCGACGACATTTATCTTGCTTGTGTATATTCTTGTAGAGACACTTGAACAATTCATTCTTCATGAAGTTCTTGATCTGTTCAAGATTGCTATATTCATATGGCTATTTGAATTTGGTCATTCTTGTAGTATTCCAATCAATTGCTTCATATATCTCGCGCATTTCAATCGATCGATTTCATTTTTTTCCCTTAATTATAAGTGAATCTCTTTCACGCTTAATAACAAGCGAATGTACAGTATGCCTTGAGGCCTTATTCCATTGTATTTTAAGGCCTTATTCCATTATGTGTCCCTTTCAATAATGTTTGGAAAATTAATAATAATAAATAAAAGAAAAAAATGTAAATTTAAGCAAAATTTTATTCAAAATTTCTAACTCCAATAAAAATTTCATTAATTCTGATGTTCAATGTTATTTTGTGTATTTTCAGGCATTGGAAACCATACCGAAACAGCTGAATTCAACTTTTTCTGTGATCCGTATTCTGCCGATATAGTGATGGGAGGAGCTCTGTGCCCGGTTAAACTTGTACCATGGGAGACTTGCTTGGAACATGGCATTCCATTTGTGAGTAACAGTATATAATCCTCTTAACCGTACCTGGACAGCCCGGAGGATAACGCTTTAGTTTCCGAACCAGGAACCGTGTTCGAAACATATATGTGTATATACACTACTGACCATTAAAGTTGCTACACCAGGAAGAAATTCAGATAACAAAATGATATTTATTGGACAAATATACCAGAAATAAAAAGTGATTACATTTTCAAGCAATTCGGGTGCATAGATCTTGAGAAATAAGTACCCAGGACAACCACTTCTGGCAGTAATAACAGCCCTTATACTTCAGCTTATACTTGTTCAGCACTTGTTATTTTCAACGTATATTGAGTCAAACAGAGATTGGAGGGCATGTACAGGTGCAGATGCCCATGCAGTCTCAACACGATGCCACAGCTCATCAATCGTAGTGACTGGCTTATGGTAACGAGCCAGTCGCTCGGCAACCATGGACCAGACATTTTCTATTGGCGAGAGATCTGGTGAACGTGCAGGCCAGGGCAATAGCCGAACATTTTACGTATCAAGGAAGGTCCGCACATACCGGCAACATTCGGTCGTGCATTATCCTGTTGAAACGTAGGGTTGCGCAGGCCTCGAATAAAGGATTGAGCCCCGGTTCGTAACACACCAGAAATGTAGCATGCACTGTTCAAAGTGCCGTCAATGCGAACAAGCGATTACCAAAACGTGTATCCAATAGCACCCCATACCATCACACCAGTATGACGATAACGAATGCACGCTGCTAATATGCGTTCACCACGATGCCGCCAAACACGGATACGACCATCTTGATGCTGTAAACAGAACCTGAGTTCATCTGAAAAAATGACGTCTCGCCATTCGTGCGCCCAGGTACATCGTTGATCACACCATTGAAGACGCTCTTGTCTGTGATGCAGCTTCAAGGGTAGCCGCAGCCATGGTCTCCGAGCTGAGAGTCCATGCTGCTTCTAATTATTTGCATATCACAGCACCTTCTTCCTGTCGTTTAAATTTCACGTCTATAGCATGTCGCCTTCTTGTTGTAGCAATTTTAATGGCCAGTAGTATATATATATATATATATATATTGATAGATAGATATGGAGTAGATAGATATGGATTGCTAGAATTATTTTGACTTGAATAATCTGGCCAGCAGAAATAATGTTTAATCCTAATTACTGATATGTTGTTACCTTTAGTTTAGTGTTTCTATTTCTCTTCCGCATATTTAAATGAGAAAGTACTGCGTTGATTTTTTAAATTTTTATTTTTATGTTCGAATGAAACAGTGATAATTTCTAACCACATCTTTTTTTTTTTTTATCATCCTAATATTAAAGCAATGATTATACAGAAGAAAATTTCTGATCGAAACTAGTTGAATTCTATCCAAACGATAGAACTTTTCTGGCCTGATTAAAAATTGCATCTTTTTAGGTATGTTTGCGCAACTGGTTTATCTATTACTGTCTCGTGTTTTAAAAAAATATGCAACATTTTACGAACAATAAAAACTCCAGCACACTCATCAAATTGTCACGTGAAAGGGGGTATAACTACCACTATATACCCCTGGTTATCTTCTGATAGGAGCTTTATATCCTCTTTGATTATCAAAAAACAAAGGAAAGAAGGAAAAGGAAGTACATTTAACTACTTTCAGATTAGAGTAAAATGAAGACATTTGGAGGGCGGAAGAATTTTAATCGGAAGAAGTATTATCTAACTTCCTTCAATTAATAACTGAAAGCGAAACTATTTTTTTAATATTGAAGGATTTTGGTCATAGATAGCCATTGCTGCAAAGGTAAGGCCTAATTCGCGGACGAAGTATTCATCCTAAATCCTTTTTTTCACATGTCTGCCATTGTACTATATGCAATTTGAAGTTTACATTTTTTAAAAACAGGCTTTAGAGTGGTGAAGTGGTTAACTCAATGAGCTTCTGAGTTGGGGAAGTAATACTTCTAGTCAAGTCCTAGTTAATCATATAATAGTTCAAATACTTCTCGTGTATCAACATGAATGCTCCCGTGTTTAAGCTGAAAATGGATCTGATAAGTCAATAGGTTAGAAAGTCTTTCACTGGGTTCTTGCAGGAGGGTGCGAAATCTACTGATGCCGAATTTTTGAAAGAGATGAGTCTCCATTCAAAATAAATGGGGTTTTTTTTGTTTTTCTAATTCAGCTGGCAAACACTTAGACAGCTTGGTCTTGGATGCCTTAGGGCAAGCGCTGCACAGACGTACCCACTTTGCATAACCCAGGGGGCGCGTGTAACTTGAAGATAAGCCACGGACGCGGAGTAACAATGCCCCCAAACGCTCTACGGTCATATTCGACCGATATTATACAGGGTCCTACGGTTTGACGGGGATTCGAACCACTACAAACAACCATGGCACCGCCAGGACACGAACCCGAAACCTGTGGTACCCAGCGCCAGAGCGCTAGCCACTCGATTCAGGCCCCTATTCAAAATAAATGTTAATTCACCAAAAAAAAATGTTGATCCACCAATGAGATGTGATTAACAATCCCATTGTGGATGGGGTTAACAAGTTCCGCAAATGTATGACAACTTAGAACCCCCCTTTTTTTTTTTTTTTAGAACTTAGCACTCTTAGTTGTACTTGTCACCCTCAGATAATCTGCTCTAGCCTTCGCACAAAAGCAAGATTTGTAAAAAAGTACTTTCGTCTAAAGTACAACACACACACACATATATATAGGATTTGTTTGTCTGCTAATCAGCAGGCGGATAGACTTTACGGTTACGTGTCGATGACACAGAACTTTAACCAGGTCAGAAGTATTGGACCCTGACCCTTGTCCCCAGGAGAAGGGAAGAGATCAGCGTAGATGAGAAGAAGCAAGACTGGTGGCCGATGGAATAGCTGCGGGACGCAGCGAGAGAATGAGAATGGAGAATAAGTTTGTAAAGCAAATTTAATCAATGTAAATACAGTGCAAATAAGTGTGTCTATTTAAATGTCTGTTGGACTTAAAAGAAACTCCCCGATTCTTCATTTTGTTTGGAAATTAACTCCTAGACACCACAGCCCCACCCCATGAAAAGTGGAGCTTCAGCAGAGATGAGTTCATTGAACGCGTTTGCGAAGTACAGTCTACATACACACACACACACATATATATATGTGTGTGTGTACTATTTTTTTTCACATTAGAGTTTCATTTGCGCATACCTTTAATAGTCTGCGAACGGACGAGGACGAAAGGTTATTGCCTTCTGAGAGGATAAAAAGTAATTGTCCAAAATGAAAAAACCCCAGAAAACTCTCACCAGACGGGGCCTGCTTGCAGTTCGAGAAGCTTACAGACGTTGTCACAATCACTGTTAAGGCATCTAGCTTTTGAAATCGGTGAATAAAACCAATGAATTCGAACCTAATCTCTTCTGCATGGTAGCTACGGGTGTTATGATTGGGCCACCAGTCGGGATTACACTGCAGTGTATGGGAAAAGGTGCATTGTAATGAATTTTCTTTTTTCTTTTCTTTACCTATAGAGCACCTACGAGAGCCTAAAACAGGTCGCCACTGTCAAGGGTCACTTCTACAACAGGATTTCTTGCAAAATGATTGGAAGGCACAAGAAAGGGGCAGAGACTTCTGTACCGACTGCGACCTGCTCGCTGTGGTTGCGGCCCTCTATCCAGAGTGCATCAAGGAAACTGTCACGAGTTCGTTGGCTGTGGAAACCAGCGGAACTTATACAGAGGGACTTGTGATACGCCTTCTCCCACACAAGAGTCCCATTGCCAATGAAAGGAATCCGGTTCAGATCGTTACTGAATTTCACATGGACATTTTGAACAAGCTCAGATTTGCTATGCTACAAGAGGAGCAGATCAATATGTAAATAAATAAATTGCAATCGGCTGGACCAATGTACATGTTACCCATAAAATTTGGAATTTTATATAAGAACAAAATGCAGGACAGCAATCTTAAAGAATAAAAAAAAATTATAGAATTCCAGACGAATTTCTTTTCTTGAAAAATCTCATTTTCATTTTGAAATAGAATTGTCTTTTCTTTCACCAAACGATCTCTTAGAACAATTTTACACTGGTAACTGGCTTACCGATTACGGAGTACCAGTGTTGATAGACCTCTTGGCTTCGTCGTCTTAATTCATGTATAAAATTACAATTAATTATTGGTTGCTTAAAATGCTAGTCAAAACACGCTCAAACATAACGGACTGCAACACCCATTACGATGTGTAAATACCCAAATTGAGATCGATTTGCAAAAGCTAATTGAAAAAGTGGAGAAACAAATATCGCACTAGTAAAAGGAATATTCTTTAATGATTTCATTTTTTTTTTTTTCGTTTCTACTAATATATTTTTTTAATATTTCATTTTTAGTGTTATATATTTCTTTAGTATCATTATCATTATATTATCTATGTTTACATGTAAGTAAACACAAAATTAATAACTCATTATGTTTAAATTTTTCACTCCAAAAAAAAAAAGCGCAGTTATAATGCATTTCCAAAGTGGCCGCAAGATCATTTGGGGTGGCCACCCCTGGACTAAATAATTCTTAATAAAAATAAAGGCAAATTATTAACTAAGTTGCATTTTATTGTATGGATTTTTGATCAATACGCATTTTTATAGAATGTATGAATATTCGATGTACAAACTTCTAGGAGGGTTAGGGTACACCTGGACGACTTGCATAGAAATGCTGGGTTGGAGAGGCTTTCGAGATTCGGTAGATGACGCTGTAGTATGCGCGCAGGAGTATCGAGAGTTCCCATAGGAAGTCTTTATTTCGCACATTGAGCAGGTGAATAGCGGATATGCATCTGCCTTACCGGATTGCGGAGTGCAATCTGCGTAGAACGGTAATCGGTGAGGCGTACTGCCATCTATTGATTTTTTTGGATGGCTGCGCTAGCGGATGTTTGAGAGGGGTTCCTTACAGAGACCGAAGGGTAACGAACGTATGAAAGAAGGATATGAATTTCGATTATCTGTACCAGGACTGGTACAGGATAACCCAATTGTGACTTATGCATCATGTCATGATGTACTGGTACAATGTCTGGAGGATTCTGTGCGAACTTGCATCCATAGTTCGTAATACTTGTGTCGGTATATACACAGTCCAGTCACATTAATGTAACCACCACCTACTTTCGACGTCAACGTATAATATTATATATAAATTAAATTAAAAAATTATATATATATATATATATATATATATATATATATATATATATATATATATATATATTCTGGCTTTTGACAGGTGGTCACATTAATGTGACTGGCCTGTGTATTAATTAATAAACTTCAAACTGTATATTCACTTGCGTGGTGTACTATTAATATCGGAATTTTCTATAAAACTGTGATGATTGCTAGATGATTCCGGTCTCATATGACTGCAGAACGTCGGTGGCCGTTCGGGCTTCGAGGGTGGTTCGGAAAACCGTAGGTTCCGGTCTCACCCTGCTGAACGTTGGCCGTAGGGCTGGCAAAATGTCAGCCTCCCGGAGGCAGAATTAGACTTCTACCTACGGGTGCTCCATCACAACAGAAGCTTCCCCCAGGTGACTATCGTATGAAAGGAAACCCAGAAAACTCCTACCAGGCAGATCGACTAATGAGGCAAGATTCTGAACATCCCAAACGGCATCGAGTTTCCTCGTTTTTGAAACAGTGTCTACAACAAAACCGCCAGCGGATTGAACCCTAATGCTCACTAGCGGCGTAAGTTACCACTAAACCACGAGTCGGGCTTTTTTGTTCTAAGTGATTGAATGTTTCATTTTAATCAAAATAGAATAAAAAAATGTACATATTTTAACATGTATGTACATATTTTTGTTTAAACATTTTATTTCAAGGATCAAAATTTCAGGTTTTTTAAGGTACAGGGTTACTTTATATACTCATTACGTATGAATTAAGTAATATAATATGATAATAT
Organism: Caerostris extrusa; assembly: GCA_021605095.1. Lineage (NCBI taxonomy): Eukaryota > Metazoa > Arthropoda > Arachnida > Araneae > Araneidae > Caerostris > Caerostris extrusa. The sequence continues at coordinate 93,781 of BPLR01017627.1, read as the reverse complement.
GGGATAACGGTCTTCAAAAATATGTGGTTCCCAATCTGATTTATATAATAATTTAATATGTTTGCATGAAATTACATACTAATTAAATAAATATTCATGATTAAATATATATAATTATAATGAATTAAAAATAATATTAACGAAACATGTATAATTGAATAAATATGAATATTTATAATTAAATATTTTTAATATATGAAATAAACTTAGCGAAATTTAACTTTAAAAAATTTGAGCTTACAAACATATAGTGCGCCTGTACTTCACAGAGGCAAATGAATTATAAACTGCGCCATACTGTTTGTTTTTGAAATTTGTTGGTGGCACTTCTCCGAAAAAGGAAGAGCACAAACAAAACAAAAAAGGCGCAGACGTTTGATGGAGTTCTTTTCTCATTAAGTTCAAGAAACTCTCTCTCCAGTTCTGTTGGCCTGCCTCCAAAGCGTGTGGTGTGGCGTCGTTGTGCAATTTCTGCGCAATTCTTCAATACGTCGTTGTGCAATTTCTTCTATTTAACTAATCTAACTAACGAACGCAATTCAACGCGCTGTCGCAACTTCTTAAAATAGATTTTACAGATGCAATGAAAACGAACCCGATCAATAAAAGAGCAGTTTCTTTAAGCATGCCCAGATCGTATAAGTTTTAAATCCGTATTGAATATAATTTTTCCCGAGATTATGGCACGAATTTTAACTATTGGTTCCTGAATAGAGTGAAGTTTTATAATTTTCTATTGTTTTTAAAATGTTTGTTTCATTTTTAAATTCCTTCTATTAGCTCACACTCTCCCTATATATATCTTGTTCAAATTTTCAATCGTTAATAAAACACTTTTTATTCATCCACTCAAGTTCAAATACATGTTTTTTTTTTTTTAACTTGTAGTGGATGTTAATGCGGTTTTTCAAATATTAATTCCTTAATTAAATTTAATTAATTAATTTTAGTTTTTTTAGATTTAAGTTGCATGTATCTACCAACAGAGGGCGCCAGATAAACTCAAAAAAATGAATGAAAATTATTTATAAAGGACTTCCTGCAATATAGTGAGAAAAAAAAAAAAGAATTGACTTAAAAAAAAAAAAAAATTTTTTTTTTTTTAATTATTTGTTTACTCTGTGGTAGATGCAAATTTTTTATTTAATGAAATAAATATGCGTTTTGTTACAAGTTGAGTAGTTGTTGTTGTGACTTATCTTGTCACATTTTTACACGCTATTTAAATCGCATCAAGGCTCATAAAAGTAATAAGTGTAAATAATAAGTAATCTATCATCGTGTCCAGTCTAATCCGCAATTTCCTGCAGAGCTGGACGGACACCCCATGAGTAATCTACTCATGGATGGAGGGAAAGGGGCAGCTTCTGGTCTGATAGAGGAACTGTAGCTAGAAATGTGACTTGGCGCTTGTCGCTGAAGAAGGAGGGCAGTGCCTTAAGGGTGGACTTTTAGGGGGAACTACCCCATTTGTGTATCGTATGGGAGAAAATCCGAAAACCCCACCAAGAAGTCTGACTAGGGAGGCAAGATGCTGGACATCACAAATGCCATTTTTTGAAACAATGTCTACATAAACGTCACCAGCGGATTTCACCTCAGTCATAAAGTGAAATAGTGATTTTAATAATAAATAATTAATAATTGAAATTATAATTCTGAATACTTGATTTATTTTATAAAATGTTCTCTGTTCATATATCCTTAATAAAAATACGTCTACAAAAATATACAATAGCGTTTAATTTAATAATAAATAATTAATAATTGAAATTAATAATCTGTATACTTTATTTTATTTTTTTTTAGTAGAAAGTTCTCTATTCATATATCCTTAACAGAAAATGCATCCACAAAAATATACAATAGCTTGTAATTTAATAATAAATAATTAATAAATGAAATTAATATTCTGAATATGTGATTTGATTTTCTTTTCTTCTTCTTCTTTTTTTTTTCATATATCCTTAATAAAAAAAGTACACGAAAATATACAATAGCATTTCATTTTATAATGAAAATAAGTAAAGGGTATGCAATAGTACTTTTTTCAAGTATGCAAAAAGATAAAAAAGTACTGCAGTACTACATATCTGAACAAGAAGCACAGTATATCATGCACAATAAAACAGTACACAAATAAAGAACCGGGAGTAAATGACAAAGAAATAAAAAGATGTGCGTTGCTCTATAAAAGAAACTGAAAACATCATTCCTGAAACGCTTATCAAATTTATGCTCCCAGCCTGCCGCCGAGCGAACTGAAAGAAACAAGAAAGGTTAAAGTGCGACGGAGCCATCCGAATAAATAAAAATAAAATATTTAAGAAAGGCGCGTCATTCAGAACAATCGGCTTTCACTACGCAGTGATTCCTCGAACGAGCGCCCCCCTGCGACCGTTTGGGTAGTCTATTTAATTACAAATTGTATCAGTGATAACTGCACATTTGTAATCTCTTTAAGTTTATGTTTATCATCTAAAATTCAATAGCTCTGATTGAATATTGTTTGTTATATGGCATCGTGACTTTTTTCCTCATAAGTTTAATTAATTTTGCATTTTTTTTTTCTGAACATATATTTTTGAAATGTTTTTTAAAACTTATTTTTGTTTTGGATTTAATTAATAAAAAATCGTCTATTAAATTTAAATAAACATTTTAAGAATAATAAACTGGTAGTTGTAAACTAATTGAACAGACTTGGCTATTAATGATGAAGTCTCTTGTGTATATAACCCTTCTGAAGTATCTCAAATTAATTTATGAGGAAAAACTAAATTAATAATTATGAAGTAGTTTTTATCATTTTTTATAATAATAAAAACTACTTCATACAATATTTCTTTTTGCCTAATTGGAAATATTTTGGCATTCTGGTATTGCCCGATGTGCAACTAACGTATTTCTAAGAAGCAAAAAAAAAAAAAGCACTTTTCCATTATGCATTAAAATTAATGAATAATTTTACTATAAATAGATATAAACTATAGAATTTTCCATTATTCAACGACATGTAATTCATTTAACCATAATTTTATATATGATTCATTGGTAACTTGTACAGGTAACGTGGATGTTCGAATCTGCTAATAATTTCTGTTGCTGCCACTATTTTCAGAAACAAGTAGACTCGATGGTGATTGTGATAACTTGTGTAAAACGTCTCATCGATAATCAAGCCCTATATTGGCGTTTTCCCAGATATTCGTCGGTATGAAGCTCTGACGCTTTGTGTCACAGGTTTCGGGTTCAAATCCTGGAGGTGGCATGGGCGTTTGTTAGTGGTTCAGAATCCACGTGAAACTGTAGGTCCCGATCTAATTAGCCCAAAGTGTGCACATAATGACAGTAGTGTGACAAACCAAACCTAATCATATTTTTTATAATTTATTGTTTATAAATAAAACGACAAAGATTTAACAACAAAGTTTAAAAAAAAAAAAAAATTTTAATTACTTCATTTAAAATTTGAACTATTTAAGCATTTGTCAAGATCAGGAAAACTAAACAATTATTGAACTAATTATTAAAAGCTTCAATTGTTTAATCAATCAATTAGATCTATTTTATTATGGAATGATAAATCTATAACCGAAAAGACCTTTGTTTTGAGTGAAGAGGTGATGAAGTACAGTAACCTCAACTCCCCGTTTGTGTACCCTAGGTAATGTTGAATCTACTTGATGTCGGTTTTTGTAATGATCTCCCTGAAAATCAAAATGCTCGGCTTTCGAAAGAATTAACAATTTAATGTAAACTGAATTCGTGATATATTTTCAGTTTTTTTATTGTTCTATGTTTGCAATTGCTGTTGATTTTATTCATTTGAATTTTTAGTAAATCAAAACTGATTTTTAGTTCAATGGTAACGTGCACAGCAAATATGAATGTTCGAATTTGCTGATGATTTCGTTGATTTTGTTTTCAGAAACAAGTAGACTCGATGGAGATTGTGACAGCATGTGCAAAAACTTTCGGGTTCAACGATAGTTAGGCCCCATATTGGGCGTTTTCCCTGATTTTCATCAGTATAATGTCAGTCTAGCGCTCGGTCAAAAACGCTTATCAAATGGTGAGGTTTCGGGTTAGAGTCGGGTTAGTTTGTAGTGGTTTGGAATCCTCTTTAAAGGTCGGGTTAGCCATGTTAATCATAGGTCCCTTCTATAATTTATTGTTTATAAATAAAGACTCTACCCCGTAAAAAGAAAAACGCCTTTTTTTAATCTGCCAGTAAAACGGCCTTGGCCCCCACTATTTAAGGACTATTTTGTCAAGATGATGATGATAAAGCGCTATATTATATTTCGAATTCTTTTTAGTCATAGTTACATATAAACTTAGAATTGTTTAATCAATCAATGTGTTGATTCGGTTGGATGGTAGTGGCTCGAAATCCACTTTATCTCGGGTCTAAAGACCTGTAGAGCGTTTTGCGTGAAGGCCGGCAACCCTACACTGTAAAAAAGGATACATCTATTGTCAAGAAATATGTCACCAGGCAGATGGCCTTGGACCACCATGGGACTATGGCGCCACTTTGAATGATCTCCTGAAACCTCAAATGCCGAGATACCCCCCAAAAGGTCAATTACCCGTTTGTAGGCTGTTCATGGGATATTTTCAGAAATGGAAAACAAAGCTCACTGATGTCCAAATAAGAAAAAAAAATAGATAAATTCATTTGGAACTTTCAGCCCTATTCCGAAAACATGACAAAATTTTATAGAATTCAAGGTAATTCAGTGCAAATTGCACAATTAACATGGACGTTCTAATCTGCTGATGATTTCTGTTGATTGCCGCTGTTTTCAGAAACAAGATGACTCGATGGTGATTGTAACAACGTGTGTGAATCGTCTCGCATCGATAGCCAGACACCATGGTGGGCGTTTTCTGGATTTTCGTCTATATACGGGTCAGTTATCTCTAAATGGCGTGATGCCACCAAAAAGCTCAATACCGTCTGTGGGATATTCATGGGATACAGAAGTAAAAAACAAGGTCCACTGATGTCCGAATAAGAAAAAAAAAAAGGGATAAATAACCTTGCATTTCTCAGCTCTATCGCAAAAACATGTGTACAAAATTTTATAAAATTCCAATAAAGTTGTTTTGGCACAAAAAGTCCGAAATTGAACATTATGAAACATTTCATAAGATAAATACTCTATTGATATTGATGTTATTCGTGTATTTGCTTAACCTGAATTCGGTCATTCAAATGAGTTCCGAGATAATAAATGTGACGTCTCACGTTTCCACTCTATTTTAACTCGAGATCCGATGGAAATTGCATGCGAAATTATGACCTTGGGGATCGCTTCTTCGGACTGATGTGGTGTATTTATTACCTGTCTGCTCAAACTTATCCTAAATCCTGACACGAGAAACTGTGTAAAAGCAGCTGAAATCTTGAACAAATAAATGGGAAGCGTGGCCTACGTAGGGAAAATGCATATTTAAGAATCATTTCTTCAAAGAAGAAAAGAAATATCTAGGTCAAGGAAAGAATATTGTTATCAATATTGTTTAAATGTAGTTGAAAATTAATAGAAATTATGAAAAAAAAAAAAAAATCTAAGATAGCAAAAAATGCGAAAATTTTTATTTGTAATTTTTAGTACGTGGTGTTTTTAAGGATTAAATTATTTTATTTAGTATCAAAAAAATTTTGTGAATTAAGAAACAGATTGGTTAGTAATGAAGAATCAATTTAGAAAATTATCTTTTAAACCACATACATTGTGCAATATTACATATTGCTGCATATATTTGTTGTTGTTGTCGTGTCCCTCACGGAAGGAGGGGAGTGCAGCTTCTGTTCTGATGGGGCACCCGTAGGTAGAAGTCTGACTTCTGCTCCGCAACGCTCTTACAGTCATAGGAGACCGGGACCTACGGCTTAAAGTGGATTCCGAACCACTACAAACATCCATGGCACCGCCGGGACTCGAACCCGAAAACCTGTGGCACGGACCGCCAGAGCGCTAGACACTCGGCCATTCAGGTCCCGCTGCTTATATTTATTTTATCAAATTAAGCTTGCAGCCGTGCTTCCTCCTACACACTGGCAAGAGCGTCCCCCTGTGGCGTTCAGGAGAATTAGCCAGTCGGCCTCGAAATTCTCACACAAGAGGTACAAGATATATAGCGCTATATATATATAAATACACAGCGCAACCTGCGCTCCAACAGAAAAACTGTAGTTAATAGTGTCTCACTCCGAGAGGAAATACATTTAGCGCATCAGTTAGCCTACAGACTCTCACCCGGAGAGGAAGTATATTTCGCGCCACCTGCGAGTAGCTGAATATCGGGTTTTCGGCTTAGAATTGGAATCCTTCCACGAATCAATAATTATCTGTGTTTAAATATGTTAACTATTGTACGTCTCTAATTGTACGTGGATGTGGTGTTTGTGCGTGTGTCAATAAAGCTGTGAGTTCTCCAACCTGTGCCTTCAATATCTCAACCCAACCACACCCAGATTCACTCTGGTTGGCCAACCTGTACACTACAAGCTTGATATGTTTTTTCTGACTTTTTGTGATCAAACAACATATTCGATGTATTTAACTGATTAATTATTATTATTACTATTATTTGCATATGTGACTTTTCATTTTGGTATATAGTTCATTATTTTAGCATAATTTTTACATAACGAGAATAAATTTTTATATTTTCCATATAATAGCACACATAAAAATCAAATTCTTTCGATAACCAATTCTTTTTTTGTTCAAAACGAAACCAACCCCTTTCCAATGATTGCTTTACAGTTCTATAACGGCAATTCGTTAAAGATTAATTCTATTCTCCATCAAGAATTCGAAGTGCTCGCAAACATTTTATCATATTTTATCAAAACTGGCATTGGAAGTATATCCTTCATGTTTGATTGCCTCCAAGTTGTGAAAGCATTGCATGTATTTATTTTTAAGATACTGCTTATCAAAATGAAGATGACACGTTTTAAAAAAAAAAATTATCATTGCTTTGATAGATAACTGTTGCACGTGATATAATTTATTGAATTTGTATTTTTACATAAACATTGCTGTTAGGTTTTTATATTTTCACCGTGGCATTTTTTGCACAGATGGATGGAAAATCAATTAATTATGATTTGTTGCGATGAATTTATTGACAGTGTTCGTTTATTAGAAATAAATATTCATTTAAAAACGTATTTTTTCATTTCAAGTAATCGATTTAAGTTATACTTTTTTATTTTTTGGAATTAAAATACTGGCAAAAAGATGGCATCTTCCATGGCGACATACAAGCGTCGCCAAATTAAATAATGGATTATGCTGCACTTGCCATTTTTAGTATGATATTTACATCAAAGAGTGACGGGTTATAATAATGACAGCGAGCCTGATGGCCGAGTAGCTAGCGCTCTGGGGCTCGGTACCACAGGTTTCGGGTTCGAGTCCCAGGGATGTTTGTAGTGGTTCGATTCCCTTAAACCGTAGCTCCCGGTCTTATATGACCGTAGAGCATCACAGAGGCCAATCAGACTTCTTCTCTCACCCACATCATTTCCAAACTATAAAGGGGCAAATCAGCTCTAGGCACAGTGAGGTAGTGTGGTGTAGCAGTATAATAGTGATAGAATATAAATAACGAAATAATCCATTGCAATAATTCATTTAAAACAATACGCGATTTCATTGCTTTCAAAAAAAAAAAAAAGAAGTCACCGAACGGACAACGAAGATGACATTTCTTTCCAAAGTGACTTTTAGGGGTAACTGTTCAGTATTTGTTTCTTAGTGTGAAAGAATTCGAAACCCCTTCTCGAGACAATTTGATTTTCGATTATCTATTCTATCGTTTCTTCGAAAGATTTCTTCTTTTTTTCCATGTCTTTTTGTTTCTGAAAACAATGTGCTGCAAAGGAGACAGCCAGTGCATTTGAATCTAAGTTCTCCCGAAATCTAGCGGTGCAATTATCATTGGATTGCAAGTATTGCCTCAATCTACTCATTTTTAATAAAGGGTAAATGAAGTACATTAAAATAATCAAGAATCGACTATGTTAAATTAATAAAAAATAATAATAAGAAGAAGTATAATAAATTAACAGAAAAATTGGAAATATGAGTAACTTTGCTTATCATTCATAACAGGTTAACCTATCTTTAAAACTTGCTGTATAAATAATTTTATAAACTTCAATTGACGTAAGTGCTAATGGCAATACAAATCCATTGTAGCATATTCCCATGATTGATACAAATCTGCTGCATATCTGTGACTTCAGATATGTATTTCAGATTTGAGGTCCAAGCGTCTGGCATTGAAAATTTATTTTTTTATTAATTTTGCATTGAATAAAGTTTTGTTCACTTGCATTTTATAACTTTTTTAATATTTGAGAAAATTAAAAACAATTCTATGAAATTCATTTTTATTCAACACACAAATAAATAAAAATAAATAAATATTTTATTACTTATCAACAATATACAACAACATTTATATACATTTACAATAAAAATATATACATAATAATAAAATGCAACTTCAGTAAAATTGTTTAATATTCTTGCAAAAACTCAATAATTAAAAAAAAAAATATTTTAAGAGAAAAACAGCAACTTAAGAGAAATTCTTTAAATAGAATTTGGAAATTATAAAGTATATAAAATAAAAGAAAGTATAGAACCATTTATTTAAATCTTTAAAGAAAAAAAATCACGAGTAACAAATCTTTCACTGAAAAGATTATAAATATTCAACTATTTTTCGTATATAGGGAAACTCTTAGATTAATTATCCGATCATTCTTAAAAATTATCTTATAATCCTTAAATACTTTCAGTAATAATAATACTTAAATACTTATATATTTCATTATTTGTAATATTTTCTAAAATTGAAAAAGTTTAGAAAATTCTGAGAAATTGATGTCTTTAATGGTTTTAATAAGATCAGACAGACAAAAAACAACTCTTGTAAAATCAATAAGAATTTTGAGTTGTAATAGACAATTATAAATAAATTATGCCTATATATCATATCTCAAACAATATCATGTCAGACTTAACTATACCACGAAAGAATCTTTTGTAATTCCTATAAATTTGCCAAAATATACATAAACTTAGCAAAAGAATCTTCTGAAATTTTTATATATTTATCATAATATAATTTAACACAATGTATTTATTTGATGTATGAAGATATTGATGATTGTTTTATTATAATTATATTAAAGAGTATTTTTACAGTCGAAAATGAAAGATATGATTTTTGTACATTATATATGAATGTTTGGAGGTTCAATGTAAATAATCGATTGAAAGAGTGTATAAAACGTTGCCATGGTTACCAGAAATTTAACGCATATGAATGAATCTCACGATCTGTTGGCATTTTCCATTTTCAACAATTCTGTTATCATTTCCGGTTTAATATGTACGTAACTTTCAGGATAAAAATGTTGATACTGCAATATTCAACCTTTGGAATATTTTTGGATGTCTTTGATAAGATTAGTTATGCAAAAGCCAGATGCAAAAGAAGCAACTGTATCGGAACTAATCTTATCTGATGTAAAAAAACGCTAGTAGCAGGTGCTAGGCGAAAAACGAATCGTTTTCTTCCATGAGAATCGTGTGCTTCTGATATCCTACACAGTTGAGATGATGTCAGCTTCTTTGGCCTAAATAAATAAAATAAAAGCGATATTAATATCATGGAATTTAGTATAAATAGGAAAAATTTTAATTTAACATAAAGTTTTATATTTAACTAACAGAACACGGCATACATTGTCCTGCCGAAAAAATGCATTGTAGAAATTTACATATCGTGAATATTCTCCATGTTCCAATATATGTGCATACTCATTTTCATGGATATCGTTTGAACGGCATATAAGATGAAATGCTGCAGCACCATCTGGTGGCAAGTAACAATAAAATGGATAATGCGAACCTATTTTCCATATATTATTACCAATTTTCATAACTATTGGTGAGCGGTACATAGTGAAGCTGAATCTGCTACAGACGAATAGTTGATGATGTAAAAAATTTGGATGAGTATACAGAAACAAACAAAAGAAACCCAGTATAAGAAAACTGTCACTAGTGCCTTTTACTTTTTTTAGAATTTTTTTTTTTTTCTACCTTTATAAATACCTTTATTTATAGCTGATGGCCCAATTGGCTAGCTCTCTGGCATTTGATAAATTAGGCTTCAGGTTTGGATCCTGGCGGTGGCATGTATGTTTGTGAGGTTCGAAATCCACATTAAACTGTAGATTCCGGTCTATTTAGCCCAGAGCATGCAAAAAAAGGGCGGTAAAGCGACAAACCAAACCAAACTTGTCTAATGCACAAATGAACTAAATATTTTTTTCCCAATGCACCTGGCAAACAGACATGGACGTCTTAAGGCAAGCGCTGCACAGACGTTACTCACTCTGCATTACCCAGGGGGCGTGTGTAACTTGAAGATAAGCCACGGATGCGGAGTAACAATGCCCCGCAACTCTCTACGATCATATTAGACCGGGACCTACGGTTTAAAGTGGATTCCGAACCACTGCACACATCCATCCATGGCACCGCCGGGACTCGAGCCCGAAACCTGTGGTACCAAGCGCCAGAGTGCTAGCCACTGGCCATTCAGGCCCCTAATGAACTAAATATAACGCTATTTAAAAAATCGCGCCAATTTTGTGCAACTGCCAGCAACCCAAACAATCTGAATAATTACACCAATGGTGAAGAGGTAATAAGAGATATGATTTAAATCAAACGGATAGAATGGAAGGAAAAATTAAACATTAAAATAATTAAAATATACATACACATAAAAATTACAGCTTAAAAACTGACTCAAATATAAAACTTTAAGTACAAAAACTTTAAGTACGTTTATACTTAACAAATATAAAACAATATAAAGCATGTTTCAACTGTTTGATTATTAACTGATCATAATTTTATCAAGTGTCCTGGTACTGACAAGAAATCCTGTCTCTAACAGTCAGAATGCATTTGAAATTAATTTTTTTGAAGTCTTCGATAATGCCAATCATTTCTGGACAATTTTCTGCTTGCCTATTTTTTTTTTTTTTTTTTTCTTTTTTCTTTCTTTTTTTTTCTATTTCAGATTGAGTAGGTAAGCCAATTCATACCAAAGTTCGAAATGTTCGAATGTTGATTTTTATCTTAATAGCACGTATATTAAGATAAAATAAAACTGGAATTAAAAAAAAAAAAAAAAAAAAGAAACAAAGTAATAACATTTCAAAATTAAAGGATACAGAACAATAATTAATTCGTCTTTTTTTTTGTTTCTGAGATTCATTAATTACAGGAAAGTGAATTCAAAGAAAACGTAGCTGAATTACGAAAAGAAAAATGCAGGAAGTTATATTTTCGAAATGATAACAAAAGTGCGACATAACTGTTGATATATAAATATTTAACGAATGCAATTTTGAATGACTGCCGGAGATTTGTAATGAAACGTACACAAGAAATATATTGCTACCAGTTTCACTTCTTTGTAGATTTGGTTTCATTTCAATTTCTTTATTTATTTGAAGAAATTATTTCGGTTGAGATATTTTTTTAGACCATTCGGGAAAACTTTGATGTATTTGGCGTACGTGAATCGGGCTCTCATGTAAAATATACTTAACTTGTAAAGCACTCTTTAATTAGAACAATATTTCATTAAGTCAAAGTTGGTCCCTGGTGCTATAGTAATTTAATACTAACATTATCCTGGGTGGTATTTAGGAAATTACTTATAATTTTTACTTGTGTGTTGTGACTTATCCTCAGTGTCCTGCAGCGAGGGACGGACATCCCATGAGTAATCTACTCTTGGATGGAGGGAAAGGGGCAGCTTCTGTTGTGATGGAGCACCCTTATTATTTGTATAAAATTCTTTTTAAAGGATTTTAAAAAATTCTTTTTAAAGGATTTTAAAAATTCTTTTTAAAGGATTTTAAAAATTTTTAAAGGATTTTAAAAATACTTTTAAAGGATTTTAAAAAGTACCAAAAAAAAAAAAAAAAAAAAAGGTTAACTGTCAAGTCTTTCTGTTAACAGCTGGTGTTTCCAAGCTGTTGGTACCCTTTACCTTTCAAGTAATGCCATTTACTTTGATATCCACAGGTTAGTATTAAAAAAATACTAATTTCTTGGCACTATAGCCCATGGTGGGCCAAGGACGTCTACCTACTGGCAAATTTCAAATCAGGAGATGGTTTCTTTTTTTACAGGGTAGGATTGTCAGCCCTACGCTCTATAATCATATTAGACCGGAACCTAAGTTTAAAGTGGATTCCAAACCACTACAAACATCCGTGCGTAGTGATTGGAGCCGGGACTCGAACGCGAAATCTATGGCATCGAGCTCCAGAGCGCCAGTCACTCGGCTATTAGGTCCCTATTAAAAAATAATGCGCAAAAGTTGAACCACTTCTAAAAAGTTCGACGACATCACTAGTTAATAGCACGAATTTAGTACACTATGCATGTACCAGAATAAAATTTTCACGGCAACAAAATAAACAAAACCAATAAATTTAAATAAATATCCCACAATAAATATACGAATGCATAAAAAGTGACAATAGGTAAGCGAATGCATCAAGAGTGTCTATAAGAATACATTAAAAGTGCCTATACAAAGGTATAAGAAAAAAAGGTGTGAAACTCCTCCCACTCACAAGGGGTAGAGGTAGTTGACTTCGATCTTCTCGATGATGATGTGCGGCGTCTTGTGGTGCCTTTCGCTGTGATGGTCAGTGTCGCGTCCGAATGTCACGGTGGCCGATCGCACTTCCCCCAAGGGTCGATCCGTGGACAAAAGAAACTTTTTCGCCTGGCTCGTTTTGGCGAGGTGGATGCTGCGAAAAAGGACACATGCTATTATGTGTTTTTGCTATTTTGTTTGTTTTATTTATATTACTACGCCTGCTTCATTTACTCGCAGTTTTTAAAAAAATATAACTTTTTGAAGTATTATCTATTTGATTCTAGGTTCCTATTTAGAGGTTAACTGAATTGAGGGTCACCGTGGCTTTTTGTTCAATGGGTCTGTGAGTTTAAATAATTTAATTAAACAAAAAAAATGGTAAAAAAAAGTTAATTAAAATTTTTTTGTTTTTCCTTATCCCACTTGGTAGACAGCAAGATCTAGATCAAGTTCAAGAACCCTGTGGTCTCATGGAAGGAAGGAAGGGAGGGGGCAGCTTCTGTCGTGATGAAGAACCAATAGGTAGAAGTCTGATTTGGCTCCGTGACGCTGTAGAAGGAGGTCAGTGCCTTCGTGAAGGCTTTTAGTGGGAACTACCCTGCATTTGCGTATCGTATGGGAGAAAAAACCCGGAAAATTCCCACCAGGTAGTCCAACTAACAGGGGGCCTGATGGCCGAGTGGCTAGCGCTGTGGCGCTTGGTATCACAGATTTCGGGTTCGACTCCCGGTGGTCCCATGGAAGTTTGTAGTGGTTCGGAATACCTCTTTAAACCGTAGGTCCCGGTCTCATATGACCGTAGAAATTCATAGAGCCGAATCAGACTTCTTCATTCCCAAATTATAAGGGGGCAACTCAGCTCTATGCACAGTGATGTGGTGTGGTGTAGTAGTAGTAGTAGTCCGACTCACGAGACAAAATGCTGAACATCACAAATACCATCGAGTCTCTTTGTTTTTTTTTTGAAACAATGCCTAACATATAACAAAGCCGCCAGCGGATTGAACATCCGCCCTAATGTTCACTAGCGGCGCGCGTTGCCAATAAGCCACGAGTCAGCCATTTAATTAAATCTCATATCTCATATGATTGTATGCAATAAATTACCACATAACTATTTCTATTTGTGATTACCAATAGAAATAACAGATTGTTTACCATTACATAACAATTTCATACAAGATAAACTATATCAACATTCGCATTCACAATTTTCAATAATAAGATTTTAATTATCCATTTACTTCATGACGTATTTTTATTATAATTTAATTTATCAAGAAAAAAACACCTATTTCATATTTTTTATAAATTATTTTTAATATAACTGAATTAATTTGATTTTATTTATGCATCAAAAATATTATTCTAAAAAGGGAGGCGGTGACCTTTATTTTAGCTTCTTCGAATATTTTTGCATCAATTTAATATGATAAAAGAAAAATGTTTTCATTTATTTGAATATTTATGATAAAAAGAAACTCTTTAGTGATTGAACATTAAATTATGACAAGATTTTAAAAATAAAATAAAATAAATAAATAAATAAAAAAACAAAATCCTCTGCAAAATATTTATATATGGTTTCATATTATACATTTAAAATTTTGCTTAAAAATAAACACATGAATGCTATTTCCATTTAAGCTGAAACAGTAAAAATAATAATAATAATAATAAATAAATAAAATAAAAAAAATAAAAAAATAAATAAAATAATATAAAAAAAAAACAAAAGAATAAAAAAATAAAAAAAAATAAAAAAAAATAAAATAAATAAATAAATAAAAATAGTGTTTGGCTATTCAAGCTGAAATAGTAAAAATAAATAAATTAATTAATAAAAATAAATAAAATAAAAAAAAGTAAAAAATAAATTAATTAATTAATAAATAAAAAAATAGTGTTTAGCAATTCAAGTTGAAACAGTAAAATAAATAAATAAAAATAATATAAAAAAAATAAAAAATAATAAAAAATAAAAAAAAATACAAAATAAAATAAAATAAATAAATAAAAATAAGAAGAAAATTGTGTCTGAGAAGTACCGAAGAAAAACCTTCCTTTTCACATTTTTTTTTTTTTTCACACTAATAAAAAAAAAAAAAAAAATTATATTTTAATTAAAAATTGTTTGATTTTCCCATCATTTGTAACAGGAACACACTGTCAATTTAATAAAACAATTAAGTCAGACATTTAATTACTGGGTTACAAAACTAAAGAAATTATTAAGTAAGATTGGCAAAATATGTAGCATTAATAATTATTTAGTCACTCTACTGGTTATTTCTCAAAGAAATACAATCGGATACTTAAATGTGACAGAACGAAAAAAGACTGTACAAAAGGGATTAATATAAAAAAATATATATAATCGGTTTGGGCCGAGATACTGGTTTCCCATAAATTTATTTAATTATTATTTAAAAAAGAAAAGATGAAAATTTACGTTATTTAATTATATAATCATTAGCTTGTGAAAGTAATTTAAAAGATAAAACAATAAGTAATATTTAATTATATACTTATTAGCTCGTGAAAGAAAAAAAGAAGAAGAAGCCAATAAGAAACATTGAAAATCGTCCAGGAAGCTACTGACCCCCACTTTCACTAAAACAATATCCATAAATTCATAGTCAAAATGATTAGCATGATGATTTCGTTAATTTCCGAGAGTTCAGTTTCTTCTTCTTTTTTTTTTTTTTTTTTAAATATGACACTTTCGAGATTGTTATTTTAAAAATAAATGACCTCTGACCAAAAAAAAAAAAAAAAAAAAAAAAAACAATGACTGATTTAAAGAAGCTCAGAGAACAAACAAAATATTTTTATAAAACATAACTCTTGGTTTATGCGATATATATTGCAATATATTAAAATTTTAAACACTTAGATTAATTAATAATACAAAATAAAAGATAGTGTGGAGTAGATTAAAAATGCAAAGTATGAAAGAGCAATTTTGCAAATGAGAAAGAAATATTTTTAGAGATTTGATGAAATATTTGTGTCATAACAATGGTTCTCAAATTATGGGGTGTGAAGTTAGAAATGAGCACTGTTGGATTGAAAAGGAGTTCTATTAAATCCCCTCACACAAAAGAAAGAAATAACTAAAAGAAATTTTGATGAAAACTTCATCAAAATTTTTCAACACTTCATCGTTTCACACTTTTGGAAAACTTTATCAAAAGAAATTTCATCAAAATTTTCAACACTTCATCTTTTCACACTTTTGAAAAAAGAAAGTTCATCAAACACTTCATCGTTTCACACTTTTGGAATTTCATCAAAATTTTCAACACTTTATCATTTCACACTTTTGAAGACTTCATCAAAATTATTCAATACTTCATCATTTCACACTTTTGAAAACTTCATCAAAAGGAAGTTCAAATATCTCAGTTTTATAGTACTAATTATTTTCTGATTAGTATGAAATTTTGGTTCTGATATCTAAAAATATTTTATGTTAAAAGTAAATAAACACAATGAATTATGAGAGAATGATTTTTTTTTTTATCAAATTCAATTAAAATCAACTATTTTGTAATAATCGACAAAGCCACTTCAGAATAAATGTTACATAATAATCATTAGAGAGTATTATGGTTTGAAAAAAATTATAAAAATAAAAATAAATAAATACAGAAAGAAAAAAGACTGATACACATTCAATTGATAATCTAGATTACTTAAATTATTCATTATTTTTGCAATCAGAATTTAAATATTTGTTAGTGAATTCTATTTTAAATTTCAATATTTTTATTAACTCATTGTAATAAATAAACACCTGCCGTCTCAAAAAATTTGCCAGTAGGCAGACGATCTTGGCCTACCATGGGGCTATTGCGCCATTGAAGAAGAAGAATTGTAATTAATAATATTTTTGAGCAGTTTTCTTCTGAATTATTTAAACTTGGGTAAAACTGCATTATAAGAAATGTGACATTGACTGATTACGAGTGACTATTATGACAATGAATGATGAAAATGGATAGCGTACAAAATTTACCTTTACTTAAGTGTGTAACAACCGTATTCATCCTTGGCAGAGACATAAATACAAAAACTTTGAGAGCCATTTGTCAGAGGATTAGAGCTCAAAAGTTTAAATTAAATTTTTAAATAAATGATTTGTTTAAAAGGTAATACCTATTTAAATGCACAAGATTACAATGTATACAATGATACATATTACGTACAATGCACATTTTTTATTATGAATAAGAAACTTACTCAATGTGTAATTTGGCTTTCAGTTTTTCGATATGTCCCAAAATCGTTATTTCGGCATAGTCCTGATTCGAAGCCATAGGTCAGAAGATATCCAGAGAAGCTGTGAACGTGCAGGATGACTTGATACTGATGAACTGAAAAAAAAAAAGAACTGAATCAATCGCCTATTTTT
The DNA here is from genome assembly GCA_021605095.1 of Caerostris extrusa. Taxonomy (NCBI): domain Eukaryota; kingdom Metazoa; phylum Arthropoda; class Arachnida; order Araneae; family Araneidae; genus Caerostris; species Caerostris extrusa. The sequence goes on along the minus strand of BPLR01017627.1, from coordinate 76,623 downwards.
GATGAGGAAAAATATATTGAATCTTTGAAATCTACATTAAATAGTATTTTCGTTCACATCCTACCGAATAAGAAATCAATGGTACAATAAAAAAAATATTACGTTTTGTAATGAAATCAAAATAAATTTACATTAACTATTTTTTTATAATATTGCCTTGTCAAAATTGTGGACTTTTTTTTCCAACTGACTTTTCACTTTGATCATTGAAAATCATTGCCGTGTCGTTAGAAGTGATTGCTCATTAATGTGTATCGTGTCAGTCCTGGTTAGAATAGTCTTACTGCAGACCAAGCATGTCGTAAAAGGCAACTAAAATGGGTACCCATTCCCGGGGTATAGCCGAGTGGGGTAAAGTCAGACTTCTCCCTTTGGGTGCCTCATGTCTTTGTTCCGCAAGGTCAAGTACAAAAAGAAGCTGCATTTTTTACCGTTTGTCACGACTCGACAACGGATTCATGGACTTGATGCTGCTGTCAACCAAATGGGATAAGAAACAACAACAATACATTAATGAAGATATTCATTTTGTGCATTTTCAAAACAGTAAAAACCTATTGTTTTTTTTTTTTTTTTTTTTTTGCCTGATTTGTGAAACACTATTTTGATTGATGCTTTGGTAAAATTTTATTAATAAAAATTTCACAGTGTCAGGTTTTCTGATATTTCCTTAATTTTTTGGAACCAGTGTATTTAATATAAGAATAAGTCCCTGATTAAATATGTACCATAATCAATGCGTAACAATTGTTCCTTATTCTTTGTATTACAATATAATTTCAATAACATTTACTTATAAAGCTAAAACTTTTGTTTCATTCATTACATTTTTTGTTATATTTGTTATATAAAATTAATTCATTGCATAAAAAAGAAAAAGAAAATTTTTGTTAACTAAAATGAATTAGTAAGACAGATTTCTATTTTTAAAGAAATTTAAAAAAATGAAAAATATTTGTACAAAGAAAAGAATAAAAAAAAAAAAATTAAATAATCTGTGTTGTCAATAAAATTTACTTACCGCAAAATGGTCTTTCGGGTCCAACTTTAAGATACATTCTTCTATCGTTATAATGCTTTCCTGTTGGAAATGTGTAAGTTGGCGAAAAATTCCCATAATGGCGCATTTTTCTCCTTCGTGACCACAGTTGCAGTGACCGCTCAGAAAATTGTTCCAAGAAGAACATTCCACACCAACGAACAAGCAACCATCGTGGTTAAACGAGTAGATGAAAAATTCATACGCTCGCAGGTGTTGACAAGCAACTAAATTTCCTAGAGCTAAAATGATAAAAAGTATTTCCGATAGAGTTATGGCAGATTTTATTATTACTCACCTCCGAAAATCGTTTGCTATTTTCGACGCTGGTGAATCTCTCAACTCAACGCAAGGAACGATTTTGTTACCAGGGGAAATGTTAGTTGACTTTTTTTAATGGCTTTTTTTGAATGAGTATTTATTTATTTATTTATTACAGAGGAAATATAAATTCACGGTTCCTTGTAAATAAAAGTAAAATTGAAAAGGAATATTTAGTGAGTAATTTCACATTTTAAACATAATATCCTTAATATTATTTATAGTTGATACTGTTATTTATTTTTAATAATAATAGCATGTATAGTTTATATTATTTATATTTATATTTTGATATTTTAATTAATTTATTATTTTTTATTATTATATTTTTCATTATTATTTATATTTTAGAGTATATGTTTATACTTTTCTAGAAATTTTCTAAAACACTTCTTCTCGAACAAAATTGTATTCTTCGTAACACAACATAAAAAAATTAAAAGTAAAATTGAGTTGTTTTCAAATATAAAAACTAAAAACATATCAATATATCAAGTAAAAATTATTAATTTAATTAATTACTATAATGCAGCTAATATAGTTGAAATATGTAAATGACAAAATAACCTAATAAAAGCTGTTAACACGAATAATAAGAAAATATTAAAAGATATTTTTTCTGAAAGAATTCAAATCAGAGCAATTGTTAAAACAACAAATTGATCGGAGAACCACCATTTCATAGTCAAATATATATATTTTTTTTTTTTACCCGATTTGAATCTCAAATTGTTTTAATTAATTTTATAATCGACCCCTCAATGAAGGCCGAAAAAATTTCCAAACTTTCACATTAAATATCTCGGTCAATATTTTGAAACTTTTTGTACTACGTTTGTTAGGAGGGATATAAATTTATACTAAATACAATTCTAAAAAACAGGGAACATATAAAAAGTTATATTTTTTTAATTTCTCCAATATTGAATTTTTTTAATAGCAAAATACCATAACATGGATATAAACCTCATTTGAATTATTTTGTAATTTAAATTGATCTACGATCAATAGTTACGAAACTAAAGGCCAGATATCGATTTAAGGTTGTACCTTGTATATATTTCTGTAATGAATCCGATAAATCTCGGATATATTTACATTTAGTTTTTACAATATAATATTATATTTATAACAATTAGATAATTTAAATAGTAAATGAACATGAAAAGTATTGATTATTTTATAAAAAAATGTTTAGAATTTCTCGTATTAAAAAACGATTATAATTATTGTAAAATAATAAAATATTCTGCCGAATTAAGTTAAAACTTCAAATTGCGTTATTATCTACTTTTGTAATGTTTTAGAATTAGAAAAAAAAAAAACCGACAGTTCATTTAAAAATGTCAGAAAAAATAGCGGAATTATATTAAAGTAAAAAAATAAATAAAATAAAATCTGTTAAAGTCTCAAAGATTTATATTCATTTCATTATAAAATTACTATGAAAATCATTTTGTAAACTTTTTATAATTTTAAAAACATACAATTTTCGTCAAATAAAGTACAATGATTATTATTTTCTTTTAACAATTATTTCAATAAACGACTTTTTATACTAATTTTCTAAACAATTTTCTTTTTATACTGATTTGTTTAGTTAATAATTTATGAACATTGTGTAATTAAATGAGGAAAAAAAAATTGATACATGGTTGATATAATAACGCTAATCTTACTATGCTACTTTTAATCAGAATTGTTACCTTCCGTGGGTCGATCTTCAACGATGGATCTAGCCAGAGTTTTATCACAACCGGGAGGGTCTCCACCCCCTGGAAAAAATCCAAGTCCCCAGCATCTTCAGGACTTCCAAATCCTAAGGAAAAAATATTATTTTTATTAATGTGCGTCCAACATTAAACTTATTTTTATACCATTAATACGGATATGCGTTGAATATAATGATTTACAATAAATATTTTTCTAGCATTGTAGGTATTTCATGGTAAATTAAATTTCATACGCTACAACTAATAATGTATACTTATATTGAATTACTAATATGTTGGTTAATACAGGTTTGTTTTTAAAGATACTGTGTAATTTCGAAGTCAAAAAATAAATAATTTTAAGGAATTTAAATAGTATTGTTTTTACTAATCAATGCAAATCCAAATTTGGCTTTGTTGAACTGCTATTTCATTCTCTTGTACTGAATTCGGATGAATCTGGATTTTTAAAATATAGTTACTGTTCTCTGTAGCTGATTACAATAATTATTGTTCATTGTAACTGGTTATAATAATTATTGGTCAATGCAGAAAAATTAGGAATTTATATAGTATTCTTTTTACTAATCAATGCAAATGCAAATTTGGCTTCCCCTATATGTTGAATTGCTATTTCATTCTCTTGTACTGAATTCGGATGAATCTGAATTTTTAAAATATAGTTATTGTTCTTTGTAGCTGATTACAATAATTATTGTTCATTGTAACTGGTTATAATAATTATTGGTCAATGCAGAAAAATAAGGAATTTATATAATATTCTTTTTACTAATCAATGCAAATGCAAATTTGGCTTCCCTATATGTTGAATTGCTATTTCATTCCCTTGTACTAAATTCGGATGAATATGGATTTTTTAAAATATAGTTATTGTTCTTTGTAGTTGATTACAATCATTATTGTTCATTGTAACTGGTTATAATAATTATTGGTCAATGCAGAAAAAAAGGAATTTATATAATACTCTTTTTACTAATCAATGCAAATCAAATTTGGCTTTGTTGAACTGCTATTTCATTCTCTTGTACTGAATTCGGATGAATCTGGATTTTTAAAATATAGTTATTGTTCTTTGTAGTTGATTACAATCATTATTGTTCATTGTAACTGGTTATAATAATTATTGGTCAATGCAGAAAAATAAGGAATTTATATAATATTCTTTTACTAATCAATGCAAATCCAAATTTGGCTTTGTTGAACTGCTATTTCATTCTCTTGTACTGAATTCGGTTGAATCTGGATTTTAAAATATAGTTATTGTTCTTTGTAGTTGATTACAATAATTATTGTTCATTGTAACTGGTTATAATAATTATTGGTCAATGCAGAAAAATAAGGAATTTATATAATATTCTTTTTACTAATCAATGCAAATCCAAATTTGGCTTTGTCGAACTGCTATTTCATTCTCTTGTACTGAATTCGGATGAATCTGGATTTTTAAAATATAGTTATTGTTCTTTGTAGTTGATTACAATAATTATTGTTCATTGTAACTGGTTATAATAATTATTGGTCAATGCAGAAAATTAGGAATTTATATAGTATTCTTTTTACTAATCAATGCAAATGCAAATTTGGCTTCCCTATATGTTGAATTGCTATTTCATTCTCTTGTACTGAATTCGGATGAATCTGAATTTTTAAAATATAGTTATTGTTCTTTGTAGCTGATTACAATAATTATTGTTCATTGTAACTGGTTATAATAATTATTGGTCAATGCAGAAAAATAAGGAATTTATATAATATTCTTTTTACTAATCAATGCAAATGCAAATTTGGCTTCCCCTATATGTTGAATTGCTATTTCATTCCCTTGTACTAAATTCGGATGAATATGGATTTTTAAAATATAGTTATTGTTCTTTTTGTAGTTGATTACAATCATTATTGTTCATTGTAACTGGTTATAATAATTATTGGTCAATGCAGAAAAAAAAAGGAATTTATATAATACTCTTTTTACTAATCAATGCAAATCAAATTTGGCTTTGTTGAACTGCTATTTCATTCTCTTGTACTGAATTCGGATGAATCTGGATTTTTAAAATATAGTTATTGTTCTTTGTAGTTGATTACAATCATTATTGTTCATTGTAACTGGTTATAATAATTATTGGTCAATGCAGAAAAAATAAGGAATTTATATAATATTCTTTTACTAATCAATGCAAATCAAATTTGGCTTTGTTGAACTGCTATTTCATTCTCTTGTACTGAATTCGGTTGAATCTGGATTTTAAAATATAGTTATTGTTCTTTGTAGTTGATTACAATAATTATTGTTCATTGTAACTGGTTATAATAATTATTGGTCAATGCAGAAAAATAAGGAATTTATATAATATTCTTTTTACTAATCAATGCAAATCAAATTTGGCTTTGTCGAACTGCTATTTCATTCTCTTGTACTGAATTCGGATGAATCTGGTTTTTAAAATATAGTTATTGTTCTTTGTAGTTGATTACAATAATTATTGTTCATTGTAACTGGTTATAATAATTATTGGTCAATGCAGAAAAATAAGGAATTTATATAATATTCTTTTTACTAATCAATGCAAATCCAAATTTGGCTTTGTCGAACTGCTATTTCATTCTCTTGTACTGAATTCGGATGAATCTGGATTTTTAAAAATATAGTTATTGTTCTTTGTAGTTGATTACAATCATTATTGTTCATTGTAACTGGTTATAATAATTATTGGTCAATGCAGAAAAAAAAAAATTTATATAATATTCTTTTTACTAATCAATGCAAATGCAAATTTGGCTTCCCTATATGTTGAATTGCTATTTCATTCTCTTGTATTTAAAAATTCTTTAAGCATTTTAGTGCATTTATCCATAGTAATTTTTCTTTGGATAGTGCATTTATTCACAGTAATTTTTCTGTGGATAGTGCATTTATTCACAGTAATTTTTCTGTGGATAGTGCATTTATCCAAAGTAATTTTTCTGTGGATAGTGCATTTATTCACATTTTTCTTTAGATAGGGCATTTATTTTTTTCTATAGATAATGCATTTAACCATAATAATTTTTTACGGATAATGCATTTATTCATAGCAAATCTAAATCTATAGTTTTTTTGTAATATTTCTTTAAGAAAATCCTTACAAATTTCTACAAGCTTCGTATTTTCTGGCTTGTATTCTTATTGGTGAATACCAATGTACTGCCTGCCAGGACATTAGACTGAAAAAGTAAATTCTTCTGAGATTTAAACTTGAATGATTCTGGATTTTTAAAAAATAATTATTGTTCATTGTAGCTGATTAAAATAATTATTGGTCAACACAACAAAATAAGGAATTTATATTGTTCTTACTAATCAATGCAAATACAAATTTGGCTTTGTTGAACTGCTACTTCATTCTCCTATACTGATCTCGGATGATTCTGGATTTTAAAAAAATAATTATTGGTCGTTGATTATCAGGTTATAATAATTACTGGTCAATGAAAGAAAACAAGGAATTTATAAAGTATTGTTTTTACTAATTAATGCAAATGCTAATTTGGCTACCCACAGTGGCCCGATGGTCAACTGGCCAGCGCTCTGGCCATTGGTACCGAAGGCTTCAGGTTCGAATCCTGGCGGTGGCAAGGATGTTTGGCGGAATATACGTTAAACAGTAGGTCCCGGTCTAATGAGCCTAATGTGTGCACAAGATGACCGTAGAGCGACAAACCAAAACAAACCCCGCATCACATGTTAAACTGTTATTTTATTCTCCTGTATTTAAAATTTTTTTTAAGCTTAAAGTAATTTTTATTTTATTTTATATATCTCTTTTGACACATAAAAAATCCTTTTAATAAATCTAATCTTACTCAATGGAATTAGTGGCACAGACGATATGTAACAACACAACTATGCAGCAACATTACACATACAACTATGGAGTATATTTCTACATCGCGAACAATGAGGAGAAAGCGATCTTGAGCAAAAAATAATGGAGCATATTTCACACAATTACAAACTTCCGGGTTTTATCATGAAATCAAAAGTGGCCGGCATTTGTTTTAAGATTTGTTTCATGCGGTTGACCGCCGCGTTGTCTGGAGATGGTAATGTGCATTGTTACCATGTAGAAGATGCGTAGGGAGATAAGGTGGCATATTGTGAGGTACAGATACAAAATTATTATATGTTGCAATGCAATTCCTTCTTTAATCATTCAAAGAGAATGAGAAAGAAAAGTGGATCTCATCGGTTGTGATTTTATAAGTCTCGTTTTTATTGTTACTATAAAATTGCGTCAGTTCGTATTAGCAATAAGAGTCTAAAATTTTAAATCCCCTTTTGGCATTGTTTATATTTTGGCCAATTTTGTGTACACGCTTACATACAGAAATATTAAAGAGCGTATTTTTTAAACTTATTATATTAATAATTCAATTATTGTATTAACTTCATTTAATTTTTTCAATTTTATGTATTTATATATTGTTATTAGAAGTTTCCTTTTAGAAATATTGTTCCACGGTTATTGTTGTCATCGTATGGGTTTGGTTCGGCTTGTTGCTCTATGGTCATTTTTTTTTTGCACACTTTAGGCTAATTACACCGGGACCTACTGTTTAACTTGGATTCTGAACCTCTTACAAATTTCTTTTCATCCATGCCTCCGCCAGGATTCGAACTTGAAGCCTGCAGTACCAAAAGCCAGAATGCTAGCCAATTGGCGATCAAGACGCTAGTTGTTGTCACACGGGAAGGGGGGGGGCGGTTTCTGTTATGATAGAGCACTCGTTGGTAGAAGTCTGAATTTGGCTCCGAGTCGCTGAAAAAGGAGGAAAGCGACTTCGTACTTTAGAGGGGAACTACTCCGCATTTGCGCATCGTATGTGATAAAACCAGGAAAACTCCCATCAATTAGTCCAATTAACGAGGAAAGGTACTGAACCTCACACACGCCATCGAGTTTCCACTTTTTTTTAAACATTGTTTACAGCAAAACTGCTAACGGGGGGCTTGATGGCCGAGTGGCTAGCGCTCTGGCGCTCGGTGCCACAACTTTCGGACTCGAGTCCCGGCGTTGCCATGGATGCTTATAATTTTTCGGAATCCATATAAGCCGTAGACCCCGGTCTAATAGGATCGTAGAGCGCTATGGGGTAGTGTTACTTGCATCCGTAGCTTAGCTACACGTGCCCCCTGGGTAGTGCTAAATGAGTAACAGCGGTGCAGCCCTTGCTTATGGCATAAGTTAACTGTCATTAAGCATTAAGATAGCTGTCTTGTATTTACAGCTGCATTAGAAAAAAAAAACAAGCCACCAACAGATTGAACCTCAGTCCTAACGCTCACCAAAAAGGCGCACGTAGCTACTGAGTCACGAGTGGAGCATTGTTCCATGGTTATTTACATAAAATAAATTTAATAGGGGTTTCTTCTGAAATATCTTTTAAAAGAAAATGCTTCAAAAATATAAAAGAAATTTTAGAAAAACAATTATTAGAACAGAAGAAAAAATATTTGCCCTTTTGAATACAATAATCATGTAATTCTGATAATTGAGGGAAAAAAATGAATGAATAAAATTTTACATGAATTTCTTATCATTTATTTTTAACGTAGATTCCGAACATCACTTACGGGTTGTGTTGTCAATTAAAAAGCACATATAAGCTGCTATATAAACAAAAATCATCAAAATAATGAGGTTATTTTTGGTAGTAGAGTCGAGTACTTTTAGAAGGGAGAACAGCCTGATGGCCTGATAGTGCTCTGGCCTTTGGCAGCACAAGTTTCAGGTTCGAATCCTGGCGGTTTGCATGGATATTTGTGAGTGGTTCGGAATCCACGTTAAGCTGTAGCTCTCGGTCTAATTAGCCTGAAGTGTGCACAAAATGACAGTAATGCGACAAATCAGAATCTTAGAATAGAGATTGAATTGCTCTGCCTTACCTTCAAGTATGGAAGCTCCAGGATCTGAATGGATGACATCTACGAATACGGCGTCACTAGGATCGAGGCGAACCACTTCAGGAACATTCCGAAAAAAAGGCCCAGCAGGATCAAGCCCTTTTGGAAAATAATGGTAAAGTACTTTTAGTTAATGTAACTATTATTAATTAATGTACTTTAATAATTATTTAGTAAAGAACATAACTATTATTTAATATATGTTAATACGTTTTTTTCTCACAAAAATTATGAATAGCAGTCTTTTCTCTATTTAGACTGATAACAGGCAAATAAAAATCTAAAATTTCAAAATTCAATGCTACTCTGAGTGTATTGGTTTGGAATCCACTTTAAGCCGTAGGTCCAGGTCTAATATGACTGTAAAACGCTAAGTAAAAATTGATTGACAACCCTACCCCGTAAAAAGAAAACAACTCACCATTTAAGTGGTTTTCAAAGTTAGTTAATTAATTTTATTAATAATAAAGCAGTATATTAAAATATTAAGAAATGATTAACTGAATTTTTTTTAAATCATATAAAAATAACCATTTAAAGAGATTTTAGAAATTCTTATTTATACTATTTAAATAGCATATATAAAATTCCCTAAATCTTTTAAATGGTTATTTTTAATTATTAGTATTAATTGGGGCTGATAGCCGGGTGATTAGAGCTCTGGTTTCTGGTTCGAGTCCTGGTGGTACCAGGGAGGTATGTTGTGATTCGTAATCCACTTTAAACCGTAGGTCCTGGTCTAATATGACTGTTGGGTGTAAGGCTGAAAACCCTACCCCATAAAAAGAAAACATCTAATGTCCCGAAATCTGCCAGTAGGCAGACGGCCTTGGCCCGCCATGGGGTTGTTGCGTGAATGAAGAAGCAGAATGCTACTCTGATTTTTGAATTTCAAAACATATCACTGATTTTTAAAAAATTATCTTCTTTCCAGAATTTAAGCTTTTTTACTGAGATAGCTGCGAAATATATAGAAATATAGCAACTCATCTGCTTTAGTGATAATGTTGACACATTGTTTTCAATAACAGTTCGTATAGAAATTTTTTCAGGTAAATAATAGACAAATCAAAAAATGTTATTTAAAAAAAAAACAATAACAATATATTAAATATATAATATAATTGTAATTATATATATATATATATATATATATATGTATATATATATATATATATATATTATTTTTTGTTCTATGGCGCTACAGCCCCATGGTGGATTAAGACTTTCTGCCTACTGGCAGATTCTGAAACATAGGATGCTTTCTTTTTAAGGGGTAGGGTTGTCAGTCCTACGCCCTACAGTCATATAAGACCGGGACCTAGTGCTAAGTGGATTCCGAACCACTACAAACACCATGGCACCTCAGGGACGAATCCTGTAGTATCGAGCTCCAGAGGACTAGACATTCGGCCATACATATATAGATATATATATGTGTGTGTGTGTGTGCGTTATTTTCTTTTAAATGGATTTAAAAATTATATTTTAATTTTTGATTAACAACTATAAATGAGATCGTTTTATTTTTCTTTATTTGGGACTATCTTTTGCTATTATTTTAAAAACAAATCAAAAAGCACTATATAAAAATTGTACTAAAAATATATACCAAACTCATTTTTAATTTAGCACATTAAAATGATGAAACTTTAATACATAGCGTTGCATTTCATTATTCTTATATAATTATAATATTATCATACTCTTATACATGTTATTCTTTTTTTTTTCACCATGTAATGTCCAAAGCATAACGTTTCGTATATGGCCATCGGTCATCAGATTTCAACATAGATGAGTTATGACACACTTTTAACTACAAATGATTTGTTTTCTTACAAATTATTAATGAAATATTCCTGAAACACACTTTCCGAAATGAGGTTAACTGCTTTACTCACCTGATATCCTTCCAAGTTTGTGCAATCGTTCTCCTGCATATCCAGCTATATGAGCTCCTAAGCTGTGGCCAATTAAGTGGAAACTTTCTGGACTCACGCCCATGGTCTTCTGCAAATAGACAAAACCCAAAGCGCTTACTAACTAAAAATTGCATATTAATTTAACTAGATAATACATAGTTGTGACTTAAAATGAAATTTAAATGATTTCTAGCTTAAATTATAGTGAACATGATATTCAGTAATATACCATCTTGGAACTACTCAGTTTTTGAATTATTTTTACTTATGACTATCTATAGTTTCAATATTAGTTTTTGAGCCATAAGTTGGTTTTTTATAATCATGCAAACCTTTTTGTTATTTTATTTAATTATCTTTTTAGTTTTAAATATTAATTTTAGCAGCATTTTTTGTTTCATTTTCTTTTTGTATTTTTTGCTATTATTTTGGCTTTACCGTTTTGTTTTTTTTTTTTTTGGCTTTGCTATTATTATTTACTTTACTTTCATGATCCTGAATGGTCACGTGTCTAGGGAACCCTTCCATAGGTTTCGGGTTTGAGTCCCGGCTGTGCCATGAATGTTTGTAGCGGTTCGGAATCCACTTTAAGCCGTAGGTACAAGTATAATACGACTGTAGGGCGTAAGACTGACAACCCTACCCAGTAAAAAGAAAACATACCCTATCTCAAAATCTGCCCGTAAAATGCCAATGAAGAAGAATCATTGAAAGGAAATTTTAATTCACAGCTGGGGTTCTTGTGTTTAAATTCTCCACCACTGCTTTTTATTTATTTATTTATTCTTTTTAATCATTAATCTTTTTATTTATGGGTTTTTCTTCGTAAGTGGATTCAGAATGACTAAAAGTAGCCGTAGCACTGCTGGGACTCGAACTCGAAGCCTGTGGTAGTGAGCGCTAGTCATTCAGCCACCAGGTCCTCATATGTACAGTTTACAAGTACATATTCCTTTTCTGTACTTATTTCGGAATTTCAAAGTGCTAGTTGAAGAATTTTTTAATCTCATTAGGTTTTGTCGAATAAACAATTTCACTCAGACATTGAAATATCATTTCAACATTTTAAACTTGATTATGAATGTATCTTTCGTAATTTGCAGAAAAAGATCAACATCTCTTTTTTTGTGAAGTGGAATGTTTGTCGTTAAAGATGCTTGTGTAATGTTTTTATAAAATCAGACTCAGTTTTTTTTTTTTTCAATCTATTGTGTTGCTATTTGAGACGTAAATAAAAATCTCAAAATAATAATGATTATTTCTTTTATAATTAATAAAAAAACCGCTCTTTTACAGTAAAATCATTGCTTTTTGAACAATATCAATGTTTTAGATGATGACAGTGATTTAGAGAGTGATTTTGAGAGAGAATTATTTATTGCATTAGTATTTGAACCTCTCTAACTCAAGGCATTTTAGCTGTATCTTATGAGTTTAGGTTTTTAATCTTCATTGTTATTTTAACATTACTGTAAAATATCTATTGGATACGGTTAATGTCAAGACATGGGGGGGTAATGTTACTCGCGTCCGTAACATACTTTAAGCTACACGTGATCCCTGGGTACTGCTAAATGAGTAACAGTTCTTGCAAGAGTGGATCTACGTTTGCAACTGTGGCAGCTATGACATTATGACATCAAATTATTAAAAGAAACTAAGAAAAGAAGTGGAGTGATTCGATTTGTATAATTCAGGCTTCCGTAAATCTATCGCAGTAGCCGTCTTCTATCTGGAGACTGGACATGATTGTCTTGCTAAACATATACACTGCATTGACTAGTGCAATCGGCATCCAACGACTATCCTTACTTCTGACTAACAGCCTACAGAACTTCTTTTATCTTTATGGAGTCACAGTTTTGATCAATTATGATTATTGTTTTGTTCTTTTGCTGTTTTGAATAATTTTATCATACATCTGTGATGCATGGGATTGGAGCATAAAGATGGAATGCAAAAAATTGAACAAAAACCAGCGACTAATTTTCTTTTAAAACTTTTATATAAAGTTATTGTAGTCGTTATGAGTTACTTTGATGTAATTAAGGAATTTATTGTTATAAGTTACTGTTTTGTATTCCATCTTTATGCTGGGATCTCATACATCTGTGATGCATGGGAGTCAATGATGTAAAATTGAGTACCTTTGCAATAAAAAAAAAAAATTAAAAAAAAGGCAAGACATTAAATTTGCAAATGAAAAGTTTTCTAACAATAGAAATATCTTATTTACATGCTATGGATAAAAAATTTTACTACGAATGGTAAAGTAAAAAATATATAATGTATGGAGAAATACCCACATATAGAAATGTGATGAACTGAGCAATCTGAGCTCCAACCACTCGGCTGTTCGCGACGGCCCCCGTGTAGGGCAGTTGGTTTGAGGCGGTCAGTCCACCATGATCACGTTCTCGTCCGCCCTGTCCAGAATCACGTCCTTCAAGCGCTGCACATCGAGCACTCACAGTTACAATTTGCACACAAAACACATTAAGAGAACGCATAAAAACACAATTACATATTGCCATTACAGTAGGCTTATAAAACACAACTAGACTATGCATATTAAGACCAATTAGAGAATAAACATAAAGCACAATGGGAGATGGCATATAAAACTTACATAATGTTCCAGCATCAAAACATATATTTAGGGTACGGGCCAAATTTTTAAGAATGGCAGTGAGGAACTAAAATTGCATTTTTTTTTTCTTTTCCACAGAATATCTTTCTAAAAATACAGTGTGGCTAAGACAGATTTGGGAAGTGATATCAAGACATATCTGATGATCACCATTTCTAATGACTCTGAATAAAAATACTTTATTCAGTTATTCTAAAGAATAATTCGCTTTAGAAATCCAGAATATGAACTCTTTTTAGTGCCGTAACAATAGGGTGGCAAGACGGGCGAATTGTTACGGGCCCCAGCCCGAACAGAGAGACTATGAGTACTAAAAAAAAACCTGACATTTACTCTTACAAAATAAAGCAAAATTTATTAATTCTGTATTTAATAAATTGAAGTTACTAAAGTGATAAATTAAAAAAATGTGTATAAAGACTTAGAACGTATTCATTTGTATGAAAAATATATCGCATCTGGTAGTAATAGTAATAGAAATAGCTACGCATGGGTAATCGATGCCAGGGACTTAACCGATTTCTGGTTCGTGAATAAGTACTTACTAAAGTGGAAATTCCCGCTGCCATCCATATTACCGCTGAGATATTTTTTAAATTCACTTATTAGGGAATTTCCTGATTCTTGAATATGTACTTAAACTAAAAGTGGGAATTCTCGCTGCCTCCATATACCACTGTGGCAGTTTTTAAGTTCACTTTTTTAGAGAATTCCCTTTATTCTTATTCTTAAATATGTAATTAAATTAAAAGTGTGAATCCCGCTGGAAGATCAGACTTCAGAAAGTGGGGAAATCTCTTGTTTCGCGGACTTTCCACACGTCACTATTATCTTACTTTTTTGTTTCATCGGATCCACAATCAGTCGTAAAGTTAATTAGTTGATCGTGGAAATTAGATAATAACATGTCTAGTAATAGAAAGAGCGGGCAATTCCATGGGACAGAAAAGATTCAGCAATTTGGCTATTCTATTCATCGAATATTCCATGGCCCGAAACTTGAACTTTGATGCTGTCATTGACATTTTTGCTGATCAGAAAGCATGAAAAAAAATTTTTAAAATAAAAATTTTTACTAAAAAAAAACAGTAATTTTAATTAAATATCCCCTTTAAATTAAAAAGTTCATAGTATCAAAAAAAAAATTATACTTATTTTAGATAGTACTTTATTAAAAAGAAAATACAATGATGATACTTTGCATTGAGGGGTCTCCATTCAAAAATTTGCCACGGGCCTCAGATGGTATGGTTATGCTGCTGAATTCCATCTTATTTATTATATAATAATATAATCAATATAATAATGTAAAGTAATCAGACAAAAACAAAAACTTTTTTTATTTATTCGAATAATTTAATTTTTAATAAAGTATCAATATTAATATATATAAATGAACTTTCCGAGAATGTAAAAAGATATTTGTAGAAGAAAACAATGATTTCATATAGAGAAAAATATCTTATTACTGTTTTTAATAATTTACCACATAATCTAGAAAAATTTATTTGCAATTTATTCATACACCCATAAGTAAGTCCATTGTTCCCATCCCCCTCATGTAACGCTAAAATAAAAGTCATTGTCTATGACCTTTCAATATATCACTATTACCTTTAAAAAAGATTATTAATTTTATTTTATTGGAAATAAAATAAATAACTGTCCAAATCCTGAAGGCATATAATAATCAGGAAAAATAATTCATAAATCATAAAAAGCCATTCAATCCTAATAAAGTATTAAAGAATGGAGTATGATGAATATACAGCTCTCATGTATCATCTATAATTTCAGTTCCAGAAGTAAAGATTGTTTGGATTGAAATACTTCCTCCATAATGAGCATAGAACCAAAATGTTAATTACTATATGAATAAAAATTACAGATGTCTAATTCATGAAATTTAGACGAAATCTTTTCAGATTATAATATAATTAATGATTCTCAATGTATAAACATAATGAAAACTTAAAAACAATTTTAGATAAGTTTACATTTGCTTCAGAACTTCCAAACTTATAACCCATAAATCATAGTCATAAATCAAAAGCTGTATAACATCTCTTAATTTACTGCTCAGATAATCAATTTCATCATAAGCACGTTCTTGAAAAACAGAACATAATTCTTTCTCCTTTTTTGTATGTCTTTCCAATATTAAATACCAAAATAGATTCAATTTCTTCCTGTTATTCGAAGTATTTTCGTTTTTCTTTTCTTTTTGCAAATTTTCAAAACATTTTTTTTTTTTTTTTTTAAATGTCATTTACTAAAATTTAATTCAACTGAATTTGAATTTCTACAAAAACTTTTATGATTCTTTTATGAACAATACTAAAAGAACGGTGAATTTCAATCATCTTTCATGAAATTTCATAAAATATCCTTCAAAAACTTCTTTTTTTTTTTCTTATCCCACTTGGTTGACAGCAAACATCTAGACCAAGTCCATGAACCCGTGTAGTCTCATGTAAGGCAAGCAGCTTCTGTTGTGATGGAGCACCCGTAGCTAGAAGTCTGCCTTGGCTCCGTGACGCTGAAGAAGGGGTTGCATTGCTTTTAGGGGGATCGTATGACAGAAAACTCCCACCAGGTAGTCCAATTAATAAGGCCAGATGCTGAACCTCACAAACGCCATCGAGTCTCCCTCGCTTTTTGAAACAGTGTCTACAACAAGCCAACGGATTAAATCTCCACCCTAATGCTCACCAGCTGTGCGAGATGCCACTGAGCCACAGCCAGGCCTTTCAAATATTAATTGTTATTATATCCACCAAAAGTCCTATTAAATCAGAAACATAAAACAGTTTCTTCAAAATAGATATAAGAATAATAGATATCCAGTACAATTCTGTCAGTATAGGTATCTAAGATTTTATCAAAACGTTGTTCCCGTTTAAAATTTGAATTCATCAAAGCATTGCAAACAGCCGATATCAGAATATCGATTAAAACCAGCTATTTCAATGTGCAAGTATATGCCTCTAGATTTTAAAGTCGTAGGATTCTAAAATGGTAGTAAATTCCTGTTTATTTTTAATTATCTTCATTTTTCAAAAGTGACAAGTTCTCAGTCTAACAGCATTTTAGTAATTACTTAAACATTTTTATTGACACCTCTGGGCAATTACTGTTTGTAAATTTAATTACAGGAAAGATATATCTCAGTGCCAATCAATATGAAGCATCTTTAATGCGGGCCGTTGAAAATTCTGCACCTATTAAAATTATGGCTAATACTTTTGAGTGTACCTATCTCAAAACTAATAAATTATGATTCATAGAATCATAATAGTAGAAAAATATACATTTTCCAGTTTATTATAAAGTTATTCATATCATGATATACTTCTTAAATGAATCATGAGAAATAGAGAAATATACATTTTAAATAGACAAAATATTAAATATGCATTTATAATAATATATTAATAAATATACATTTGTTATTTATTTAAAATAAATTAACAAATATATATTGATGTAATAAATATACAAAAAAATAATAAATAAAAATATAAATTAATAAATATAATAAATATACATTGCTGTACTTCTTAAATGAATTATGAGTAATAAATATACATTTTAAATAGAGAAATAAACATTTTTCGGATCATTATAAAGTTATTCATATCATGGTATATCTCTTAAACGAATCATGAGAAATAGAGAAATATACATTTTAAATAGAGAAAATAAATGTACATTTATAATAATGCATTAATATATATACATTTATTATTTATTTAAAATATATTAATAAATATACATTTATTATTTAATTAAAATACATTAATAAATATATATTTATAATAAATATACATTGATATACTTCTTAAATGAATCATGAGAAATAAATAAATCTATATTTTAAATAGAGAAATATACATTTTTGGATCATTATAAAATTCATATCATGATGTATTTCTTAAATGGTTCATGAATTATAACACAATGAATCAATTTTTGTAGGTAATGAAAGATTCAAGGAAAACATTTCTGTTAAATGTATCTCATTTTTAAATGACTCGAATTATAAGGCAATGGATCAATTTTTGTAGGTAATGAAAAACCAAAGGAAACACTGTAAAATGTATCTCATTCTTAAATGATTCATGAATTATAAGGCAATGGATCAATTTTTGTAGGTAATGAAAAACCAAAGGAAACACTGTAAAATGTATTTCATTCTTAAATGACTCATGAATTATAAGGCAATGGATGAATTTTTGTAGGTAATAAACCAAAGGAAACACTGTAAAATGTATCTCATTCTTAAATGACTCATGAATTATAAGGCAATGGATCAATTTTTGTAGGTAATGAAAAAACAACTATAAAATGTATCTCATTCTTAAATGACTCATGAATTATAAGGCAATGGATCAATTTTTGTAGGTAATGAAAAATCAAGGAAAACACTCTGTTAAATGTATCTCATTCTTAAACGACTCATGAATTATATGACCATGAATCAATTTTTGTAGGTAATGAAAAATCCAAGGAAAACCCTCCTGTCAAATGTATCTCATTCTCAAATGACTCATGAATTATAAGACCATGAATCAATTTTTGTAGGTAATGAAAAATCCCAAAAAACTTTTGTTAAATGTATCTCTTTCTTAAATGAATTCATTGTCTTATAAATGGATAAATTTTTGTAGGTAATGAAAAATCCAAAAACACTTTTGTTAAATGTATCTCCTTCTTAAATGACTCATGTATCTGCTTCTTAAATGACTCCATTTCTCCATTCTCCTTCTTAAATGAATTCATTGTCTTATAAATGAATCAATTTTTGTAGGTAATGAAAAATCAAAGGAAAACACTTCTGTTAAACCTATCTCGCGTTCACAGCTGCTAATCACAATTCAAAAGTCAATGAACAAAAATTGATTCAGTGGCTACTCAAACCATTAATTATATTTTCACTCAGGTTCATTCTACAGCTATTTATTCGAACGTGTCAAATAAAAGAAGCAGAAGGGTGAGCCTTACCTGGATCCATGAGGTGAGCACCTGGTTGTCGTTGAACCCGTGGATGATGACCCGGGTCAGGGCGGAGGGGTCGAAGGTGGACTTCTTGGCATTCCTGCGGGAGAGGAAGATGGGCCGGTGCCTGTTGCGGCGCGTGTACAGCATGAACGAGGTGCCCACCACCCTCGGGGGCTGGGGAGGCAGACTGAGGGGGCGGTACACGGGGTGGTAGAAGGGGCCCGCTCGAGAAGCATCCCAGGTCGCGGTAGCAGACGGTCTTCTCCGCGAAAACTGCAACAGCGAACAGTATAACAAGGTCAGCATGAAGGTAAGCGTGTGTAACAAAAAAAAATAAAAAAATGAAAAATAATAATAATAATAATAATAATAACAAAAGAAAATATAATTTCAGATGCTTAAAGAAGACGTGTTATAAATTTTTTTTTTTTTTTTTTTTTTTCTTTTCTCCTCTGCAAATCCAGAAATTTTTTTAAATAAAATAATGCTACTTTCAATTTGTTTTTAATGAAATAATCCCAATTTTAATATTTTAACTAAATTATATGTAATTTAAAAATTTTTCTTCGTTAAAAATTTATATTTCTGATAATTTAAAATTTTTCTCGATATATATATATATATATACGATTAATAAAATCATATATATATGTATATCGAGTGCAACCGAAGTGCAACACATTACGGGTTCGAGTCCAAGCGGTGCTGTGGATGTTTGTAAGGGTACGGAATCCATGTTAAACCGTAGCACCCGGTCTGATATGCTTATAGAGCGTTCGGCGTAGGGCTCACAACCCACCACCTTAAAAGAAGAAAAACCTCATGTTTCGGAATGTGCCAGTAGACGAATGGATTTCGCCCACCATGAAAAGAGGAAAAATACCACTGCGGTCCATGAGAACGTTTATTTCCTTCACATGCGACGTGCGATTATATTTTTCTTATAATGCCACCTATAAATGTAAAATGTTGGACATTCTCTGTCTATTACAGTGATTCAAAAGAATGCGCCCTAGATGATTTTCAGTTGATGTGTCTTGTGATATTCCAGAGAAATATGTGTCCAGATATAAAAACAAGTAATATAAAAAAAAAAAAAAAAAAAATTAATCAATTCCTACTTTTTTTCACTCTATTGCAGAAAAGTCTTTTATAAATAATTTTCATTCATTTTTTTAAAGTTTATCTGGCGCCATCTATTGGTAGATACATGCAACTTAAATCTAAAAAAAAAACTTAATTAATTAAATTTAATTACTGAATGAATATTTGAAAAAACTGTATTAACATCAAGTGTCATCCACTGCAAGTTGCAAAAAAAAAAAATTATTTGAACTTAAGTGGAGGAATAAAAAATATTTTATGAACGATTGAAAATTTGAACAAGATATATACAGGGAGAGTGAAATAGAAGGAATTGAATTATAATAAAAAGACATTAATTTCAGATGCTTAAAAAAGACGTGTTGTAAGGTTTTTTTTTTCCCTGTCTCCGTTATTAATTGAGAAAATTTTTCAAAGTATAACTTTACAATAACTACTTTAAAATTTTTCTCGATTTTTTTCGAACGAAAAAAAAAAACAAAACATGTATATGATTAATAAAATCGTATATGTATATATATATATATATTTACATTCAGTATTACGCGTTAAAGAAAAGCATAACCACAAAAAAAATAATAATGTAACTTTCGCAACTCTCAAAAGTAACTTCAAAGTATAAAACAGTTTTTCTAAAAAATGGATCAGAAGGAAAATAATATTTTAACTTTATTAATTGACAGATTACAAATAGATAGGCATTAATTGATAGGTGTAGTTATTTTCTTGATTAATCAATAAATTCTATATTAACTTACAATAATTCACAATTCCTGTTTATTATTCTCAAAGGGTGACATCTAGATGAATTTCAATTGCTCCCTGTGGTATTCCAGAGAAATGTGTGTCCAAATATAAAAATAAATATAGTTTTTTCATTTGTCAATTTTCCTGTTCAAAGACAGCCTATATTACAAACAACTAACCTTTCTGATTTTTTTATTTCTTCTTCTATTAACATAAAAAGTGCCTAACAGCGATAATGCACCAAGGAATGTTTCTAAGAAACTAGGATCAGTACCTTCCATGGTTGAACGACTGGAAGCGTTATCGTCTACGTGATTTTCAATGTTGAAAATTTTTCATTGCAGCCTATAAGACTTCGCCGTCTGTAAGTCGTACTCCCTGGAGTTTATCATTTAACAATAACTAAAGAAGAACTACTAATTATATCCACTGATCGTGGAATGAAAATTTAACATATAGAATTGTCTCTTGAAACCTTTTGGATTCCTATATAAGGAGAGTACGTATTAATATCCTAAAAAAGCTTTGAACATTTTACTACAATTATCAACGTCATAACGTTATAACGTTTTTATGTGAATTATGATTTTCTACCCTCAGAATAATCAAGTGTAAAAAGAGTGAAAATCTTTAATGTATTGACGACGCGGCCTGATGGTCAATTGGCTAGTGCCGGCTGAACTTGAAGCCGATGGTCAATTGGCTAGGCCTTTAGTGCCACAGGCTTCAGGTTCGAATCCTGGAGGTGACATGGGTGTTTGTTAGTGGTTCGAAATCCACGTTAAACTGTAGGTCCCGGTCTAGTTAGCTTACAGTGCGCACAAAATGACCGTAGAGCGGCAAACCAAATTAATGCATGGACGAGAAAATGAGAGTTTGCCTTTCAAACATTAAAGAAATCTTTCGGACACTTCAGAGATTCTTTAATGGCCCATGTTTCTCTTAAACAAAAGAATAAATAAACTTAAGGTGCGTTTCATTATATTTTTCATCACATTAATTTTTTTTTGTAATATATAATTTAACTATTATAAATATTTATAGAAATAGAAATATTTATAGAATTTTAAAAGCGCCTCGATTTCAAAAGTTTGAGAATTACTGGTCTATTACATCGTTGGACACAAGGAAAGGAGAAACTAAACAATTCAAAATGATGCATGTGAGAATAACCTCCAAATACAAGTGAATTAAAGAAACAATTACCATTACCATTTCATTCATCACTGTCTGCAAAAATGCTGACCTTTTAAAACCGGAAGTAATGGAAGTTTACCGGGTTTTTCAAGCATGATAGAAAAGCATAAATTAAGAGCTGTCAAATGTAAAAAGATTGAAATGAGCAACAAGCAAGAATATAAACCAAATGATTTGTTGTTTTATACAAACAGGAAAAGAAGATTACTTTTGAAATGCTCATCAATTTCTTAATTAAAAATTTCTTTAGAGAAAAACACAATTAAAATAAATTATAATACGTAAATTGAAATGTATTAAGAAGTTGCTTGTTCATTTAATATATCTTTATGAAACAAACGCTGTTTTTATAAGTTGGATATGGAAATTAACTAAACATATGACTCTTTAATAATGTGTTTCTTTTAATTAAAAGGAAATTCGCATAATTGAACGATTTGTGTTTATTATATACTTTTAATCACACTACACAAATGGAATAGGTTTAACCTATAATTCTTTTTGTTTTCTTTTTACAGATTCATTAAGAAACAATTGCTTTTTCTTATTTTTTAATAATAAATTTTCTAACAAATATTTTTTGTAATTATATAATACCTGTTTTAGTTTGGATGCAACAAATTACATAGTTTCATTTAATAAAATAAAATTTATTTTGCAAAGGAAATTTTACTTATAAAAATTAGTTATCAGAATATTTTGTCGGTCATTTAAAATAAATGAAAAAAATTTTTTTAATATTAACTAACCTAAAATCTATAGTAAACATTAAAAATTTATTACATTTAAAAAAATGAACCATGTGTTATGCGTCTGCTAATTAGAGCTAATATATAATCTATGTATAGTTAATATAGACTCATTTAATGATTCATCTTAATATGAAAATTTTTCAAAACATTATCAAGATTACTTAAATATTTTAAAATAGAATAGATACATAACGAAGCAGGCTGCATTGAAAGGCTCAATAAGCCACAATCTGTGCATCCCTGCACTAGACGGACACGAGTAAAATGCAATAGTCACTGGGCCAAGAAATAAATCTAAACGGCATAATTATTTTCTAATAAAATTACTGATGATACCAGAAAATTACTAAGTGATAACACGATTTTCACAATAATAAATTGAAACGAACTACCATTAAGTGGCTACTGCTATTGAAAATTGCCTTGATTTCAAAGCTAAATAGAACAAATAGGGTTGAGATTCTGAGTATAGACAAGACATAGTTTTGAAATCTTTGGAGGAAAGTTACGGTTAAGGCAAGGAAACAAATAGGGTTGAGATTCTAAGTATTGGCAAGACATAGTTTTGGAATCTTTGGTTAAGGCAAACAAACAAATAGGGTTGAGATTCTAAGTTAGCTTTGGAATCTTTGGCAAGCAAACAAATAGGGTTGAGGCAAGACATAGCTTTGGAATCTTTGAGGAAAGTTATTAAAGCAAACAAACAAATAGACATTCTAAGTATTGGTTTTTGAAATCTTTGGAGGAAAGTTACGGTTAAGGCAAGCAAACAAATAGGGTATAGACAAGACATAGTTTTGAAATCTTTGATTCTGGCAAACAAACAAATAGGGTTATGATTCTGAGCATTGGCAAGACATAGTTTTGAAATCTTTGGAGGAAAGTTACGGTTAAGGCAAGCAAACAAATAGGGTTGAGATTCTGAGTATAGACAAGACATAGTTTTGGAATCTTTGGAGGAAAGTTACGGTTATGGCAAGAAACAAATAGGGTTGAGATTCTAAGTATTGGCAAGACATAGTTTTGGAATCTTTGGAGGAAAGTTACGGTTAAAGCAAAACAAACAAATAGGGTTGAGATTCTGAGTATTGGCAACACATAGTATGGAAATCTTTGGAAAAAGTTACGGTTAAGGCAAGCAAACAAATAGGGTTGAGATTCTAAGTATTGGCAAGACATAGTTTTGGAATCTTTGGAGGAAAGTTACGGTTAAGGCAAGCAAACAAATAGGGTTGAGATTCTAAGCATTGGCAAGACATAGTTTTGGAATCTTTGAAGGAAAGTTACGGTTATGGTTCATCCATGTTGAACTCGTACGTTCCATGACAAGTTTTATTCTGTTGGACTGCTTGTGAGAGTTTTCTTCTGCAATACCTTTTAAAATAAAGATAACCACTAAAGTTGAGTACAGATTAGAAATGTAGGACCAAATCTTCGATCCTGGTGCTTGAAATTTAAACACGGGAAACAAACTAGTCGTTTTTGGAAGATAGTAAAATTCTTTGATTCGGACAAAACTGATACCAGGCCGAGAGGTAATTCTTCTTCATCAAATGACAAATGAAACCACATATAGATTTACATCCAAATTACAACAAACCAGTTTTATTTGCGATGCTCAAAATTTTCACTTGATCACGGGTTAAGAGGATATTTATCCTTTCTTTTGTCCAAAAGAATGCAGAATATTTTTCATTGGTTTGCTCTGGATAATACTGAATTTGGGGCCCTGACGGACGAGTGACTAGCGCTTTGGTGCCACAAGTTTCGGGCTGGAGTCACGGCGGTGCCATAGATGCTTGTAGTAGTTCGAATCCACTTTAAACCGTAGGTCCCGGTTTAATATGACTGTAAAGCATTGGGTTGATAACCCTGCCCCATAAAAAATAAAACATCTCCCGTTTCGGAATCTACCAGTAGGCAGATAGCCATGGTCCAATATATACTATGTCAGGGAGTTAGTTAGTTTGTTAATGCTGAATTTGTTACAAACTTGCAGTATTAGAAATAAATGACAACCATTGAAGTACCCAGCGTTAAAAAAATGTGGTAAAAATAAATAAGCTTCATTACAAAAAGTTCAATTACCGTAGCCATAAAAAGCTTTGTAAAACTTACTTTATTCCAGGAAACGCGCATAAGATTCACTTCCCAGTGATAATTGGCAATTTTTTGTGCTTTTGTTTACGTGACTTTAATAAGGTCGGCTCTACCTGTGTTTATTAATTTAGACTTTGAGCAGTTGTGAAAATCACTCAGTCGTAGTAATTCAAAATAATAATAATAATAATAATAGTAATCCTCTTACTACAAAAGGAAATGCAACTCCCTGTATTTTATAAAACTCTTTTGTCGACATTATACTAGATTAAAACATGGCAGCCGTTACTGGTATATGATGTTACGAATAAAATTACCACCATAAAATTCTATATTTTGTTAAAGCATTAAATTATTATATAATTATTTAAGTAATAAAAATTCATTAAAATGATTGAAGCAATAAAAATTTTATTTTATTTAAATACCAAAAATACATTTCCTGCTTTTAATAAAAATTTCTTATTGCAATAATTGAAACTTTTCCACTTGCTCAATGATTTAATAAAGAATTCTAAAAAAAAAAAAAAAGTTAATAAAAGATAAATATGCTTTAACATTTTTATTTTGACCGTAATTTCCTGTCTTTATTTTTTATAATTTTTTTTCTCACGAGTAGAGTCTTGATATTTCATTCCCAGGAGTGAGGAATGTATGTTATTTGTCTATATAAAAATAACCTATCACTTAAATTTGACAACAGACAATAGTATTGTGGGTAGTTATATTACATGCAATTAGTGTTTTGTACTAATGAGAACAACCTGTCACACAAATCTGATAGCAAATATTCAGTGTCATGGATGAGTTCTCATGAAATCAGCGAATATCTGTGTGACCTTCCCAGATCGAAAACAACTACAGATGGAATATGAACTGTACAGTGAGTTGTTCCATCGTGATTGGTGATAGGCCACGAGCTGAGAAATGTGTACTCCAATGAGAAGTGAGAGAAGCGGCCCGCTCCCTTCTTGACGGATTGTCTTAAAAGGAGGTTTTTGGTGAAGAAGAGAGAGTTCTGCGACGAGTCGACAAAGAGTGTTGCTTTTTTTTTCCCCTCTGAAGTGAATGAGTAGGCCGGAGTTTCCGTCTGTTTTTCAAAGTGGTTTTTGCAAGGCAAGTGGGGTTTCCCGGGGGATCCCCCGTGTGATAATTAAGATATGCCGCAGAAGAAGCCATTAGATTCGATGTAGACTCGAGAATCTCCGACTTTGAAGTGAACTACACTTGTGATAAAGTTAAAGTTTATATTTTTTAAATTTTATTGTCTGGCGCTCGGTACTACAGGTTTCGGGTTCGAGTCTCGGCGGTGCCAGGGTTGTTTGTAGTGGTTCGAATCCACTTTAAAAGTAGGTCCCGGTCTAATAGGATCGTAGAGCGTTGCGGGGGCATTGTTACTCCGCGTCCGTAGCTTATCTTCAAGTTACACGCGCCCCCTGGGTAAGTGAGTACATCAGTGCAGCACTTGCCTTAAGTCATCCAAGACGTCCATGTCTGTGTTTGCCAGCTGCATTAGAAAGAAAAATAATAATCCAGAGTTTATTATTTGTAAATATATATAGCAGTATTAAATAAAAATTAAAGTGTTCCCATGAACCGTTATAGGTCTGATATAGTTACACTGTTAACATTCTGTTACTTTCAAATATGTTTTTTTTTATGCCAAAATACCATAGAAAATTAACATTTTATCCATATGCGTGCCAGAAAAATAAATATCTCTAAGAGCCGTTGCATAAACAAAATAAATATATTTATCAGACATATTCCAAGAAAAAAAAAGTAATAAAATAAACAAACAAAAATGTACGTAGGCAGCCTTTTAACAATATAAAAAAAAAAGAAAATATTGGAAACTTTCCAACTGCTTTTAAACTATCTGATACAAAACGGAATAAATTTTTACTTAATTTTTGTATATTTGTGATCTTTTACATTTGCTATAAAAATAAAAGAAATCTGGATCAGCATTAACTAATCAATAATTCCCGGAGACTCCTTTTAAAATTATTTTTGCTTCAGTCCGGATCTATTTTCAATCAATTCCACAACGTCCGTTGCATCTCGCTTTCTTTCATCATCTATAGTAGTGGTCTCCAAATTTTCCAGCCTTAGGGCCCTACTGTTTACTCCAGTAAGTACCAAGGGCCAAAACCTTTTAATTACATAAATCTCATTAGTATTTTTTTACAAGTGGATACCCCGCGGTTTCATTCGCGTTAATTTAGCTTTTCCGTTCCTGAGGGATTTTAAGGATAAAAATCATATGCTTACATATATGGATATTCAGGATATATACATTTCAAACATTGATATAGATACATATACGATACTCTGTACCCTACATAACTACCGAGGGTAACCGCCGGATGTTCACTAGTTTGTAATGTTAGTGGGATTTATTCCAATTATTTGTTAGTTGTTATGCTTAAGTTAAATGTTCTGCGCATTATGCTTGTCATTAAGCTTAACCTAGCAAGTCAATAAAACCGAGTTATTAACATTCTATATTTTTTTATCCAACCTATTACAGCAATAATAAGCTATTCGCTGTCGCGGGCCGGATTGATGACACTGGCGGGACGTAGTTTGGGGACCCATGTTCTACAGCATCCATAAGCTTCCGTTTCATTATTTAGGCGCTTAGACTTAAGTTGCACTCAGACTGAAGGAGGGGGGGAGAAGAAGAAAAACCATACTACTCTGCCCAAAAAGTAAGACCAATTATTATTTTTTTTCAAAAACTCTTTATTTATTGGCCCAAATTTGTTTCATCGCCTTCAAAGTAATCCCCTCTGGACACAATGCACTTATGCCAACGTTTTTTCCAATACTCAATGCATGCTAAAAAGTCATCGGCAGGGATGGCCTTCGAAGCGCGCGCCTATTCACGTTGAATCTCTTCAATCGACTCAAAACGGTGTCCCCGGAGTGGTCTTTTGAGTTTAGGGAACAGCCAGAAGTCGCAAGGTGTGAATACGGTGGCTGTGGAACGATATGGATTTCATTTTTTGCGAAAAATCACGAAGAATCAATGCATTGTGAGCTGGTACATTCAGTGTTTCCGGTACCAATCGAGATTTGACGCGTTTGATGCGCGCAAATGGAATTGACCGATCCTCTAATTGTAAGTCGACGGTTTTCAAGAACTAAATCTTTAATATTTTGGACGAGAGCTTCGTCGGTTAAGGTTGGTGGTCGACCAGAGGGCTCTTCGTCTTCAACTTCTCTGCCTTCTTTGAACTGTTTATACCACTTGTAAGCATTTCTTTCCGATACAGGAAGGCTCACCGAATGCCTTCAGCAACATTCTATACGTTTCCGCAAACAAAATTGAATGCAAGTTCTTTGCTCAATTAATTCAGGCATTTCAAAAATCGCCGGAATCAGTTTTAGCGTCTCACAAAACCAAGCATAACTCAAACACTAATGAATATTTTGACGTCAAATTTCACACAGTGCCAGCAACCCAAAAAAGTAAAAAAAAATTGAAATTCCATAAAAATTTTGCCATACCCGGAATCTTTTGGATTTTCCTTTTTGGACACTAGTACAGTAGTATAGGTAGTATAGGACAGTAGTATAGTAAGGAAATTACAGTATTGGAATGACTGGATACACCATCATCATTTTCAATGCCTTCTGTACTGAATTTACGTCCTCGTCTCACACAAATTTATCTTCGCTGCCATTCTTATAGTTACTGATGTTGAATTTTTAAAAACTCGAATTATCATTTCAGATGGAATCTCCAACCAAGAGTCTTTTACCCATTGCACAACCGTTACTAAATCTACTTTTTTAAATTTAACAATTTTTCGTTATGGCTTTATCTTGTAACCTCACTGCCTATACTAGACCTATAAAGGCTTTAAGATGAGGGCCACTTTCAGGTTCGTGGGAACACTTTAAATTTTTATTTGCAAGCATTATTATATATACAGATTAATACAATTTATTATTTACATAAAAATTAAGGTTAAAGATTTAAATTTGATTTACAAGAACAGTTCACTCCCAGGGCGGAGATTTTAGAGTTCTAGAATCTACGCCAAATTTTAAACACTTGGAAACCTTAATTATCACTCGGCATGATATACGAAACCACAAGGGACTCACTTTGGAAACAGACGGAAACACAGGCTTGTTCTGTCACTTCAGAGGAGGAAAAAAAAAAAAACACTCTTTGTCGACTCGTAGCAGAACTCTCTCCTTTCTTCTCCCAAAACTTCCCTTTAAGAAAATCCGTCGTGGGGAAGGCGTCAGCTTCCCTCATTTCTCATTGTAGTAGACATTTCTCAGCTCATGATCTATCGCCAATCACGATGGAACAACTCATAGTGTAGTTCATATTCCATCTGTAATTGTTTCGACCTGTGAATGTCTCATAGACATTCCCTAACTTCATGAATCTCATTATACATGACACTGAATATCTGCTATAAGATTTGAGTGACAGGTTGTTCTCATTATTACAAAATACTAATTGTAATGTAATATAACTACCCACAACACTGCTTAGCTGTCAAATTAGAGTGATAAGTTGATATTATATACTTGTCAATATGCATTCCACTCTCTTGGGAAAGAAATGCCACAACTCTTCCCGTGGTAAAAATGCTACAATCTCCTATCGCCATCCACTCAGAACTAAGGCTATCCTAAAATGGTTTGTTAAAGCAAACATCCACTTGTCTTTTACTTTATGCTTGATATGAGCCTTAAATGACTCCCAAACTACCATGGATGGTTTATGTAATACAGAACCTTTTCATTGGCTCTTTTCTTTTTCGTTTCGGCTTATATACGAATATACCCAATATTACAGACATTTTTATTTTATTTTCGCTGCACTTATGTTTCACTTTATCATTGAGAAGAGCCTTAAATGACTCCCAAACCAGCATGGATGGTTTATTTAATACATCATCTTTCCTTTGGCTCTTTTCTTTTTTTTTGTATCGGTTTATATAAGGATTTCAATTTTGGGTGAATGCTTTGAAGAAAAAAACGCATTCTGAGCTTATATACGAATCAGCTTTTATTCTGAAATATGCGGTTGTGTTTTAAAATTAAATGTTCTGATACAGAAAATTTGTTTAAAAAAATTAACAAAAAAAAAAAATTAATAAATAATAATAATAATTTTCTACAAAATTGAAATAGGAAACACGACATGAGATTTTAAATTGATAATTAAAAATTATTTTTGATTAGAAACACTGAAAATCTGAAATTAAATCTTTTTTAATTTAAGTTTTTAATTTTTTTCATTGCAATTAATATTTTATTTCATTAAAAATTATCGAAATTCAAGATATCATATTTAAGTAAATGAGGCAATGCTGGTTATATTTGCTAATTTTTATATGTAAATTAATAACATATTAATATATAATAATGAATAATAATAATACAACATTTTATTTATAAATATATATTATATTTATAAATAAAATATATAAATATAAGTAATATATATTCGCCTTGGGAATCATAATAGCAGTATGAAAACTAGTGATTTATGCTGAATCACTGCATAAGCAAAAATTCTTAAAATTATTTGATAAAAGGAAAAGATCAGTTATTTTTAGAATAATAATTATTGGAATTATTTTTTTATTTAACAATTTATTTCTGTTATGAGAAAGTGAAAAATTCAAATTTAGAATTGAAGTTACTCAATTTCATTATTTTACCAGTCGAATGACAAAGGCAGGAGTTTTTTTTTTTTTCGAAAAAAATAATCTCTTTTAACTTCCCGCGCGATTGAATCACATGTGTCCAATTTTTTAGCTCATCATTATTCATACCAATCTGAATTCGTATTAAAAAAAAATCTTCTGTAAATAAATGGGGTAAATACAACAAATGTTGAAAAATGTTTGTAATAATGTTATTAAATAAAATTTGAGAAATTAATTGAAATCTACATTCAAATTATTATTTCTCAGATTTATTTCATCATCACTTTTTACATAAATAATAATAACATAATGAAAAACGTGAAAAACATATTAATATATCCCAAATCCCATTATATCAAATATAATTACAGAAACCAATAGTCATAGCAGTGGAAACAATGCAAATATAACTAATTTAAATTGCATAAAAGAAAATAATTGAAAATAATTCATAAAGCGACAAATTATTATTTCACATATTTATTTCATCATTACTTTTTACATAAGTGTGCAAAAACATATTAATATATCCCAAATCCCATTATATCAAATAGAATTACAGAAACCAACAGCATAACTACTGAAACAATATAAATACAAGTAATTTAAAATGTATAAAAGAAAACAATTGTAAATATTTCATAAAACGATAAATTATTATTTCCCAGATTTGTTTCATCATTACTTTTTTACGCAACACATATTAATATATTCCAAATCCCAACCTAACAAATAGAATTACAGAAACCAATAGCATAACAACTAGAACAATGCAAAATATAAGTAATTTAAATTACATAAAAAGAAAACAATTGTTAATATTTCATAAAAATATAAATATGCACAGAACACCTTAATCGAATCGAATGCGCAACATGGGAATTTACCCTTTACAACAATAAAGCTTACTCATTTGTCTTCTGAGTTATGCAAATTGCGGAGGAAAAAAAAACTGTGTCGTGTGTTTTATGACAAAAGTAATTTTCATTTCAAAAGAAAATGGAGGCGGTTTCAATCAATTAACTGTGGGTTTGTCCACCTTTTAAGCAGGAAGAAACATTTTTCCAAAATCTCTGTGCTTAATTTCCTCAAAATGCAATTTATAATCTAAATCAAGGGTGTCCAACCCGCGGCCCACCTTGAATATTTTTCCGGCCCGTGAGATTTATCACACTTTTACAAAATACATTTATTTTATAACGGCCAAAGTAGTGAAAACCAATGTATTAAAAAAATACATTATGTGTATATCCATATATTCAAAAATTAACTGCCAAAATTATGAGAAAAAAATTAACTTTGATTTTAAAATAATATTCTTGAGAATATATGACAGATATTGCCTGTTTTATGTATGAGTTTACAGTTGTCAGTACACAGAATAATTAAATTATATTCAACCAACTCATGATGCGCGCGCATCTTGAAACATCTAATATAATAGAGAGTTTTGCATAACGTTTTTTTTATCGTCCGATACTCATAGGAAACATTGTACTATTGCGCATGCATATCTGTAATAATGTTTCCTGTGAGCATGCGCGCTAGGGAGAAAAATATCGGCCGATAAAAATACGGTATGCAAAAACTCTCTAATAGCGTCTGTGTTTCACTTTAAGTGAAATGAGTGAAGTTGTTAGCGCTTTTGGTTCAACTTACAGCTGCGAATCATTTTTTTCTAAAATGAAATTGACCAAACACAAAACACGCTCAAACATAACGGATGCCACACCAATTACGAAGTGCAAATACCCAAATTGAAATCGATTTGCAAAAAGCTAATTGAAATAGTGGAGAAAAAATATCGCACTAGTAAAATAAATATTTTTTAATGATTACATTTTTTTAATTTCGTTTATATTTATATATTTTTTATATTTCATTTTTAGCATTATATATTTTTTTACAATGTGCGTCTAGTATCATTATTAGAGAGTTTTTGCATACCGTATTTTTATCGTCCGATATTTTTTCTCCCTAGCGCGCATGCTCATAGGAAACATTATTACAGATACGCATGCGCAATTTCCTATGAGCATGCTCGCTAGGGAGAAAAAAATATCGGACGATAAAAATATGGTATGCAAAAACTCTCTATTATTATATTATATATGCTTACATGTAAGAATAATAGTAAACACAAAAATAATAACTCATTATGTTTCAATTTTTCACTCCAAAAAATGTCTATAGTGGGTCTAAATCTAATATGGGGATATACATAATTTTATATGCGGCCCGCGGAGTTAGGATGCATTTCCAAAGTGGCCCTCAAGATCATTTGTGTTCGCCACCCCTTGCTTTAAATATATATCTTGAAAACCAAATCCCTAATCTAAGTAAAATTTGTTAATTTTTCAATTCCTTCTATTAGCTCACACTCTCCCTATATATATCTTGTTCAAATTTTCAATCGTTCATAAAATACTTTTTATTCATCCACTCAAGTTCAAATACATTTTTTTTAAACTTGTAGGGGTTGAAACTGGATGCTAATACAGTTTTTTTTAAATAGTAGTTCAGTAATTAAATTTAATTAATTAATTTTAGTTTTTTTAGATTTAAGTTGCATATATCTATCAATAGATGGCGCCAGATAAACTAAAAAAAATGAATGAAAATTATTTATAAAAGACTTTCTGCAATATAGTGTAAAAAAAGTAGGAATTGACTTTAAAATTTTTTTAATATATTACTTGTTTAATGATCTTATTCAATTTAATTATTTTACGAGTGGAATGACGAAGACATTTTTTCTTTTTTCGAAACATATCTCTTTTAACTATCCCCACTATGAAATCACAGGTGTATAAACTTTTAGCATTATGGAGAAACATTTAAAACTGCCGTTAAGTGCACAAAAGGTATACTAATTACTTACATCTGCAACTATAGCAATCTATTAAAATGCAACTTTCGTAACCAGATTTGAAGCCGGTGCAACATGTTTGGTTGCAATTTAAAAATAAAATTCAAAAACATAAAATTTCTTCAAAGTAGCAGCTGAAATTTGTAATAAAAAAGTTGAAGAAAATGGTTTGAATTTTCAATCTATACTAAAACCATTAAAAAGTGTTCTTAAAACTCTTTTATATGCAACTGAGCATTCAGAATTGTTTAATATGCAGTTTTAAATTTTTTTTATTCGCCTTAATTGTTCTTAGAAAACTTCTGGGAAACATTAATTCTTTTAAAATGTATTATAATTGCTTTTAAAACGAATTTATTCAAAAGAATCAACTAAAAAAAAAAAAAAAAAAAAAAAAAAGAATAAATTGCTTCAAAGCGATAAATTTTCCTTATTTAGTTTAATAATTTTTATTTAACAATCGGCATAAATTAAACGTCTATCCGTTAGTTTAGCATTTGTGAGGCACTCACCGTATATACTTAATGCTCAAATAATTTTTTTAAGCTTAAATGACTGTTTTATAATATGAATCATTAAGACAATCAAAACTATTTTAAACAGTTGCAGCAATTGCTTTTTTAAAAATAATTTTTTTGTGTTACTGTTTTATTGGATATCTTCCTTTGTGGCACAGATGCAGATAATTTCCTTAATTGTATCTTTCAGATCATATACTTCTTCACACCATTTAACATCAGATATTTGCAAAATTTTATTCTTTTCTAATTAGATTTTTTTTTTCATTTTAAAAACATTTCTTTATGTACATGGTAAACATCAAGCATTATTAAAATTTTTATTAATATTATTCATAAAAAATTCAAAATTTTCAAAATTGTATTCAAAATTTTTATTAATATTATTCATATAGTGCAATAAAATGTTACTTTATTCAATTCCTTCTATTAGCTCACACTCTCCCTATATATATCTTGTCCAAATTTTCAATCGTTCATAAAATACTTTTATTCATCCATTCATGTTCAAATACATTTTTTAACTTGTAGTGGATGACACTAGATGTTAATATAGTTTTTTCAAATATTAATTCAGTAATTAAATTAAATTAATTAATTTTTAGTTTTTTTTAGATTTAAGGTGCATATATCTATCAATAGATGGCGCAAGATAAACTAAAAAAAAAATATGAAAATTATTTATAAAGGACTTTCTGCAATTAGTGAAAAAAAAAGTAGGAATTGACTTAAAAATTTTTTTTTTATATTACTTATTTTTAGGCATTTGTAATTGAATTTATAAATTTTAAAATTGTTAAGGGTTTTCCGATATTGCCCTTATTTATGAATAATAATCTGTATAATTTTTCAAAAAATTAAAAAGTTTACTTTTCTAAATTCAAACAACTTCATTGAAATCCATTAAAAACTTAAAATTCACATAAAATGTAGGGTTTTTTTTTTTAAAAAAAAAAAATTAACTATGGTGAATTTTTGAACATTTAAACTATATATAAAGATGTCTTGTTCTTTGAATGTAAAATAAATTAATTACAAAAATTATAAATAAGTTATTTATAAAATTATTTTAAAAATTAATCCATTAACTTTTTTAAAAGATACGAACTTACTTAATAATCAACAAATAATGCGAAATTTTTACAAAATTATTTATTTTAATATAAATATTTTAGATACCTTTAAAATAAAGTTAAACGTGAATTTTTATTTAAACATCAATTTTTTTTTTCGCACCTCGTAAATAATTTATCCTTATGTTAATTCAAATATAAATAACATTTTGCCCATTAATAAATAAATTTAAAATTTCGAAATCAACAAATAATTAATTACAACAAATAATTAATAATTAACAAATAATGTGAAATTTTTACAAAATATTTGTTTTAATATAAATATAATTTTAGATACATTTAAAATAAAGTTAAACGTGAATTTTTTATTTAAACATCAAATTGTTTTGCATCTCGTAAATAAGTTAAAATTAATTTATTAATTCAAATATAAATGTACTTTTGCCCATTAATAAATAAACTTGAAATTTTGTAATTTTTGTTCTCATTCATAAACAATTAGAAAGATGAAAATATGCCATTTTTTTTTTTTTATTTATTCGAAAATGAGAATACTCATTTTATAATAAAACTTATATACATATACGTCTTAGATTTTTTTTTCCCATTATTTCATTGATATAATTCCATAACACTGTACAATTTCGAACATAACACACTCAAAATAATAATAATATTAAATAAAATAAAAATTAATAATCGATAGAAAAAAAATCCTTACACAAGCTTCTTTTCTGCAGACGATTTCTGCACGTGCTGTTCCTTCCCTCAGTGCACGCACTTCCAGCAAAACACGTGCTCCACAGCAACATGAGACTTGCACCTGTCCAGAACCAAAGCATCTTTTCCTTTCTCCTCCCCGACCAAACGATAATTCAAAGTGAAAGAAAAAGAAAAATAATCCTCCTCTTCCGATCAGCACCGGAACCACTTTCTATTTAGCCGGTGCATCACTTCACTTCTCTTCGTCCTCAGCGAACCGTACAAACGATAACATAAATAGAAAGAATAAACAGAGAGAAACAAAAATAAAATGGGGGCTCATCGTCTGACGTCATGCAAGCGTTTCATCAAAGGACGCCGTTAATAAACGGAAAGTCCGACCGAAGGGAGGGACGTTGAGTGACATACTTTCCTTTTATTTCTCCACGCTAAAAGGTGTGTAAGATGTTACAAGAAAAAAAGATTGGGTGCTGTATTAGGGGACTATAATAAAATAACATGAATTACCTTATTTTTATAAATTTAAATTATTTCTATTTCTAACATAAGTATAAATAAAAACAAGTAATATAAAAAAAAATTTAAGTCAATTCCTACTTTATTTTCACTGTATTGCAGAAAGTCCTTCGTAAATAATTTTCATTCATTTTTTTTATGTTTGAAAAACTCTCTCTCACATACACATTTCAATTCCTTCTATTAGCTCCACTCTCCCTATATACATCATGTTCAAATTTTCAATCCTTAATAAAATACTTTTAATTGATCCACTCAAGTTCAAATACATTTTTTTTTTTTTGAACTTGCAGTGGATGATACTAGATGTTAATACAGTTTTTTTCAAATATTAATTCAGTAATTAAATTAAATTAATTAATTTTAGTTTTTTTTTTAGATTTAAGTTGCATGTATCTACCAATAGATGGCGCCAGATAAACTTAAAAATGAATGAAAAATTATTTACAAAGGACTTTCTGCAATAGAGTGAAAAAAAAAAGGAATTGACTTAAAATTTTTTTAATTTTATTACTTGTTTTTATAAAGTTAAATTATTTCTATTTCTAACATAAGTATAAAAAAAAGTAATATAAAAAAAATTGTAAGTCAATTCCTACTTTTTTTTTCACTCTATTGCAGAAAGTGCTTTGTAAATAATTTTCATTCATTTTTTTATGTTAGAAAAAAATTCTCTCTCTCACACACACACTTTCTCTCTCTCACATACACACTTTCCATCTCTCTCACTAATTTATTCACATGTTTCATTTTCCATTTTGTTCCCTCCTTGACTCAGACTAGAACCCAGAATGAAAAAAAGAATCTGAAAAAGAAAATTTTTTTTCAGCTATTTACACGCTTCGCCACTGACGGTATTTATTCCTAAATCTATATCCCACTAAATATCTTATATAAGAGACATTTTTTTCTCCCATATAAAACTAAAATTAATTAACTAAATTTAATTAATGAATTAATATTTAAAAAAAACTGTATTAACATCAAGTGTTATCCACTACAAGTTTTTAAAAATGTATTTGAACTTAAGTGGATGAATAAAAAGTATTTTATTAATGATTGCAAATTTGAACAAGATATGTATAGGGAGAGTGTGAACTAATAGTAGGAATTGAATAAAAATAAATATAAATAAAAATGCTGAAATCTACTCGGCAAATTGCAACTTATCGTATGTGAGCATTCGAGAACGATTGAATAAACTCGGGAATATGCAAATGTTTAATAATACAAGAGATATATGAAGCAATTTATTGGAATACTACAAGAATGGCCAAATTCAATAGTTACATGAATATAGCAATGTTGAATAGATCTTCATGAAGAATGAATTGTTCAAGAATCTCTAAAAGAATATACAAAAGTAAGATAAATATCGTCATAAATGAAGAATGAAGTATTGTCAATTCTACAAGAAACGTTATCACATTCAATAGCCAAGTGAAAAAAAATATCAAAGTTTGAAAATTCTAGGCATAAATGAAGTATTCCAAATACAATAATAAGCACTATACAGCTCCATAAGCACGGAAAAATGCCGAAAGTGATACTAAATATGAAACTTCAAAAAGAAGAAATTGATCAACGCACTACGAGTAGCCATTTAACAAATGTTTAAAATCCCAACCCAAAACATGACAGAAAAGTGATTCAAAATCATACTACAAAACACTTTAGTCAAAAGCCAAATTCTTTAGAAAATTCCTTTAAGATGAATGTTATTCATGAATCATTTCAAGAGTTAAGGGGCCCAAAGTACCATTTTCCGCCAAAATTTGTAATGGAGTTTTATTTGCTTGGCCCTCATTTTCGGATAACGTTACGTCATGTTCAGACGTGATCATAATTTTTTTTATAAACATAGTAGAAAAAATTTTTCATTATTTTTTATAATTTTTTAATGATGCCTGTCTATTTAGTGCATTGGGGTTAAAATAACGGTGAGGTTAAATGACTTTTTTTTTACTATCTAAATTACTGTTGATTCAACATTAAAAACAGCATCATCCTTATTTATTTTCTTAAATGCATTTTCCTTATTTATTTAATCTCGCTCATTCTACTTTTTTATGTAATAAATTATTCATTACTAAAAGAAAATCTTGTGTAGTCTAACATTAAATTATTATGAGATTTAAAAAAGATGAAAGAGTACCAAAAAAATCATTTTAATAAGAATATGAAGAAATAACGTTACATGAGTATCTATCATGAAATAAGACTATTATGATTATTAATTTATTATGTATTTATCATAATTATTAAGACTTCATTATAGGTTATTTAATTTTTTTGTAAACTTTTATTTATTTTTTTAAGTTTATATTTGCGTTATTTATTTCATTGTAAAAATATCCACCATTGAAAATTTCTTCACTTATAAAATAGTCTTTTTTGTAAGGAATTTAATCGTAAAATCACTGAATTTATATCCAACACTTCGTAAAATAATAAAAAAATTCTGTAAAAGAAAAAAAAAAAAAAAAAAAAAAAACTTTTGGTAGTAAAGAATAGCAAAAAGACTAATTTAGAGCAACAGTAAGAACAAAAGGAGAAATTTTATAAATACTATTAAAGATTCACAAATAATGCCAACAAAATAATGAGTATTTAATAATTAATTTAATGAGAGGCATGGATGAAAAGGACATCCTTAGTCTTTATATTTAAATTTTTTACATAGTTGCTCTTTGAGGAAGATATTTTTTATTATTCATCTGTACTTTCTGTATCTGTACTATTCATCTGTACATCTGTCTTTTTTTTATTATTCATCTCTTCTTTGTATAAGATGAAAAAAAAAAAAATGATAAGCAACATTTGAGAAGTATGGATGAAAAGGACATCCTTAGTTTTTTATTTAAATTTTTTACATAGTAGCTATATGAGGAAGATATTTTTATAGTTCATCTATGCATACATCTTCTTTTCATATGAGGAAAAAAAATTATAAATAACATTTGAGAGGTATGGATGAAAGATATCCTTCAGCAGCCAGGACAGCCAGTATACAGGTTTAATATGCCCATAAAAGGCAAAGACAGTATAACTTGAAATTTGGTTCTTTCTTGGTTCTCTCAGTTCGCAATTCTAAGCCGACATAAAAAATAAACATTCATTCAAGATTTTGTTATTTACTAACAGATAAGATCTGGCGTTTTCCAGTTTCAGTGAAATTATATTAACCCTTTGCACTCGAGGGCTCCGGGAGCGGAGCCATTTAAAATTTGTCTACAAGCTCGTGGGCTCCGCTACGGAGACAATGCAAATAACAATATAAATAATGCTGGAAATACGAATGAAAAAAAAAATTTCGAGTGCAAAAGGGTTAATTAATAGAAATACCAAAAAAAGAAAGCAGAAAAAAAAAATTTACAGAAAAAATATGCTTAACATTCTTCATTTCCTTCAATGGCGCAACAACCCCATGGTGTGCCAAAAGCAGTCTGCCTACAGGTTAATTCCGGAACATGATGATGGCTTATTTTTAAGAGGCAGGGTTATCAGTCCTATGCTCAACGCTCTGCAGTCATATTATATCGGGACCTACTGTTTAAAGTGGATACCGAACCACTACAAAAACATCCATGCCATTCGGGACTCGAACCCCCTAAACCCGTTACACCGAACGCCAGAGTGATAGTCACTAGGCTATCACGCCCGGATTTTAGCGTTATAACAATAAAATCATAACTGAATCTTTCGAGACAATAGAACACTTTATATAAATCACTAAATGACCTTTTGACTTGGCGACATTTCAATATAGCAACAAAATTAAATTATAAAATACTTAAAAGAGCTGTGTTAAATATATATATATATATATATATATATATATATATACACACGATTGGCTTAAATCTTTAACAAAACGCCAGGACGTGTATTCTTCCTTTTTGGGCAATATTAATTTAACAATTGAAAACAGTATTCGATTAATTTAATTTTTAATTTTCAATTCCAATTTTTTTATTCATTCTCGTTTAATTTAATCAAATAGCACAAAAATGATTTATTTTTAATACTTAAGACATGTAAATTTTGACCTAAAATAAAACAAAAATTTATTATAAATGCAAAATTTCATTATAAATGGCATTTGACGTTTTTATTAAAATAAACAGGGTTACATTTATTTATTTCTGACTGATCACAACTATGTCAAAAGATTTGGCAACAATAATGTAAATATTTAATTATTATTTTATTGTATGAAAGTGAAAAAATGTAGAATAATAGAAAGAATTTATAATGCGAAATATAAATTTTTAGCCTAATAATAATATCTGAAACGAACAAAAAGTATTTAATTAAAAATATAAACAGAAAAAAAAAAATTAGTATTTTTTTTAGCAAAAAGTTTCTTAATTACCTCATTACTTAATTAAATTTCTTAATTAATTAAAGAACATTTCTTAATTCTTGTTCATTCAAATATTTACAAATTATTTAATAATGAGAATTAAACGAAAGCAGATTATTTTTGAATTATTTAACTTTAAGAACTTTATTAATAATTAATTATTGGGATTATTTTTTTATTTTTTACTAAATTGCTATTAAAAAGGATAATTTTTTTAATTAAAACTGTTTAATGATTGAAAGATATGAAAACTATAAGTAATTCGAAGAAAAAAAAATTTTTCTGATATAATTATGTTATAAACTACAAAACTTTTTATTTTACATCTAATTATTTTTATTCATTTTATTTAATATTAAAACATTATTCTAGTGAAAAGATATGACCATTCAATTAAAAATTCAAAAACGAAGTTTACTATAAAAATTAACATTTTATTTAAATGAAATATAAGTGATAAAAAGTTTTTCGTTATTTTTTAGCATCTCATTAAATAAAAAAAGTAACGAATTCAATAAAAAACGATTTTTAACTTCTAATTTTTATAAAATTATAAGAAATACAGACAGCAGAAGAAATACAGTTTTTTGATAGACTTGCATTCTTTCGATTCATATAAACCCTCAATTGGTATAGTAAGGATTTTAAAGAAGACAAAATTTTAATATTTACATTCATACATGTATACATCATACAAATTAGCGCTTTTATCCATAATTAGCATTTTAAACTATTAGCTGCTTTTAATCGTATTAATCATATAGTATTATTGTAGAATGAATAGTAAAGATTTATATTAATTTATTACTATAAATCCTAATTATATTAAATTAAAGTAGTAATAAAAGATTTATGGTAAAAGAATCTGTAAAGTTTCTTTTTTCTGAATGGCTTATTAACAAAGAATATTTCACAAAATACCATAATGAATATTCACAAATACAATAATGAATATTCAAAATACTATAATGAATATTTCACAAATACCATAATGAATATTCAAAAATACTATAATGAATATTCAAAATACTATAAAATTTCAAAAATACTATAATGAATATTCAAAATACCATAATGAATATTTCACAAATACCATAATGAATATTCAAAAAATAATGAATATTCAAAATACTATAAAATGAATATTCAAAATACTATAATGAATATTCAAAAATACCATACGAATATTTCACAAAATACCATAATGAATATTCAAAAAATACTATAATGAATATTCAAAAAATACCATAATGAATATTCACAAATACTAAAATGAATATTCAAAAATACCATAATGAATATTCTACTGTAATGAATATTCAAAAATACAATAATGAATATTCAAAAATACTATAATGAATATTCACAAATACTATAATGATTAATCTGATTGCTCAGATTTCATTCGCTTGCATGTCATTTGATAATCATCAATATACAAATAGCGCCCACGTGCATTATTAAAAAGCAAAAACTACAAAATATTAATTGATATATATGTACTCAAATAAAAAAAAATCGAAAGATTTATTAGCCTTTCACTTGTTTGGAATTATTGGAATAATTAATGCAATTTGGAGAAAACCCCTCATCGTTTGGGTGTACGGAAGAATACCCAGAAGAGGCATCCAGTAACAATGTCGCGGATGCACAATCGGTATGTACGATGAATGGAGCAACACCGATACCAGCATAAATTTCATTGTTTTAACAAGTAGGGAGGCATGTCGCAACAACAAGGGCATTAATAATGCGGAAGGAAAATCGCCGCATTTTGTAAGCCTCCTCCTCTTCGAACAGGTACAAGTTCAGGCGAGCTTATTCAAATATTTTCCTAATAAACGGAAGCTGTTTATTTTAATCCTATTCATCAATTGCAAAACATGTGGGATCGGAATAATATTGCGCTTCTGTTTATTGAAGTTTTGCTTGAATGCCAATTGGGCGTTGCATAAATGGAAAAAAAAAAAAAAATTTAAAAGATGCATTTTTTTTTTTTTTTTTTTACTTTAGTATAAAAAAGACGATATTTTTAAAAAAGCCGTTTTCCTACATGTGAATATATTTTATTAATATCTTTTCTTCTTCTTCATTAGTACAACAGCCTCATGGGGGGCCAAGGCCGTCTGCCTACTGGTAGATTTCGATACATAGATGCTTTCTTTTTACAGAGTAGGGTTTTCAGCAATATGCCCAACAGTCATAGTAAACCGGGATCTACGGTTTAAACTTGATTCCGAACCATTACAAACATCAAAAGGAGGACCTGATAGCCGAGTGGCTAACGCTCGGTACCACAAGTTTCGGGTTCGACTCCCGGCGGTGCCATGGATGTTTGTAGTGGTTTGGAATCCACTGTAAAACCGTAGGTATTGATCTAATAGGACGGTAGAGTGTTGTGGGGTGGTGTTACTCGTGTCCGTATCATATTTACAAGCTACACGTGCCCCCATGGTAGTGCTAAGTGAGGACCAGCTGTGCAGCTCTTGTTTATGGCATAAATATTAACTGTCTCTCTGTTACCAGCCGCATTAGAACAACAATAACAAACATCAATGACACTGCCGGGACTCAAACCCGCAACCTATGCCCCTCGGCCATCAGGTCCCTTATTAATATCTATTTAATAAAAAAATTAATACCGTGAAATGGTATGATAATAAAGGGTTTTTGCATAACGTTTTTATCGTCCGATATTTTTCTTCCTAGCGTGTATGCTCATAGGAAACATTGTACTTTTGCGCATGCATATCTGTAATACTGCACTACTGAGCTATTCCTATTCCTTCTCTAATATAATAGATAACATACGTTATTAATATTATTTAATTTGTAGCAATATTTAATACAAAAAATTTTAAAAAAAATGCCTTTGACTCAAAACCCATTTAATATTTTTAATTAATTTAATATTCATTAAACAAACTAAAATCATTTATAATTCTTTTTTTTTTTTTGTGAGTGGCAAAAAAAGAATACTTATTCATTATTATTCTCTTTTAATAGCATTAATTATATTTTTATTGTAATTTTATAATGAATAGTGAAGAATTATGTTAATCTGTTGCTGTAAATCCTAATTATATTGAATTAAAGAAATAATAAAAGAATGATGGTAAGAAGAATTAAAGCCATCTGTAATCTTTTTCTTTTCTGAATGCCTTATTAAAAAATGAATATTTATTCTTTATTTACTACATCATTCAACACATGGAGCAATATCTGAGAAGCAATATAAACAATATAGTAGCAAAAAAAATATTAAAAAAAGAAGAAGAAGAAACGAGAAAATGTTCCTACTTTTTTTTCTCTTTTTAGCACACAGCAAAGAGAACAATCTTTTAAAGTTGTCTATAATAATGGTAAACACTCTAAATTATTGTAAAATTATGCGTTTGAGTCTTCATAAAATGAGTTCAAACAAATAATGCATGGCTGACTTTTTTTTTTTTCTTTACAAGATGCTGTTTCTTTAAACATGAAATTTATATAACTGCCCATTGAAAAAAAAATGTTTTTATTATCGTGTTATCAATATCATGCTTGATAACTGCCATTTGGAGAGCAAAATTA
This sequence comes from Caerostris extrusa, assembly GCA_021605095.1. NCBI lineage: Eukaryota > Metazoa > Arthropoda > Arachnida > Araneae > Araneidae > Caerostris > Caerostris extrusa. The sequence continues at coordinate 32,782 of BPLR01017627.1, read as the reverse complement.
TGTGTTTAATATTATAATTGACGAATCACTAGATTTCTACTTATAGAATGACGATGATTTCATGTTTAAAAGGAAATATCATCTGAAGTTGTAACGGATAAAAAAAATTAAAAAAAAAAAAATGAATGTATTTGGGGGAGGGAGTATTCGGAAAAGGATTAGTCTGAATAATCGCCATGATCTTAACCGTATGAAGTTATAAAACAGGAATAAAAATTAACGGATTTGAAAAAAAAAGCATTTCGGAAGAAGATTTAGAAAACAAATTGCTGTTATGCTTTTTTAATTATGACAGTAATAATTTTGAGATTATTCCTAAAGAATAAAAAAAAAAAACAAGTAATATAAAAAAAAAAAAAAAAATTAAAGTCAATTCCTACTTTTTTTCACTCTATTGCAGAAAATCCTTCATAAATAACTTTCATTCATTTTTTAAAGTTTATCTGGTGCCATCTATTGGTAGATATATGCAATCTAAATCTAAAATAAAATAAAATTAATTAATTAAATTTAATGAATTAATTAATATTTGAAAAAGCTGTATTAACATCAAGTGTCATCCACTACAAGTTCAAAAAAATTTATTTGAACTTGAGTGGATGAATAAAAAGTATTTTATTAATGATTCAAAATTTGAACAAGATATATATAGGAGAGTGTGAACTAATAGTAGGAATTGAATAATGAAAGCATAATAACCTTCATCATTGAAGCTTTCTTGGAAAACCTTCATTCTAGGGAACAAAATTATATGTTTAATATTATAATTGAGTGTCATGGATGTTTGTAGTGGTTCGAAATCTACTTTAAACCGTAGGTTCTTCTCTAATAGGATCGTAGAGCGTTGTGGGGTTAGTGTTACTCGCGTCAATAACATGTCTTTCAAGCTACACGTGCTTCCTGAGTAGTGCTAAATGAGTAGTAGCGGTACAGCCCTTGCTTATGGCATAAAAATTAACTGTCTCTGTGTTGCCAGCTGCATTAGAACAACAATAATATAATTGTTGAATCCTAACCTTCTATATATAAATAATGATGACTTCAGATTTAAATGGAAGTAATCGTCTGAAGTTTTAACGGATTAAAAATTTTTTTTTTTTTTTTTTTAATGAATAGATTTAGAAAAAAGTATTTGGAATAAAATTTTTTATGCTTTCTTATTAATTAATTGGAAGTAATAATTTTAGGATTATTCATTTGGGGAACAAAATTATCTGTTTAATATTACAATTGATGAATCATTAAACTTCTATAAATAGAATAATGATGATTTCAGATTTAAATGAAAATATTCGTATGAACGGATAAAAAAAAAAAAAAAAAAAGTATTTAGAAGATTTGGGAAACAAATTGTTGTTACGCTTTTTTAAAAAATTAATTGAAGGTAATAATTTTTGAGATTATTCCTAAAGAATAGAGACAAATGATAAAAGCGGAATGACCTTCATAAAAATCATCATTGACGACTTCTTGGAACACCTTCATTTGGAGGCAAAATTATCTGTCTAATATTATAATTGATGAATCACTAAAGTATAGAATAATGATGACTTCAAATTTAAATGGAAATAATCACCTGAAGTTATAACGGGAAAAAAAAAGAAGGGATTTGAAAAAAAAAAAAAAAAATTTGGAAAGAAGATTTGGAAAACAAATGGTTATTATGCTATTTTTTTAACTAATTGGAGGTAATAATTTTGAGATTATTCATTTTTGGAGCAAAATTATCTATTTAATATTATATAATTGATGAATCCTAAGCTTCTATGAATAAAATAATGATGATTTTAGATTTAATCGAAATAATTGGCTGTAAGTTGTAACAGATAATTTTTTTTTGAAGAATGAATGGATTTGTAAAAAAATATATGTTGTTATACTTTTTTATTAATTAATTTGAAAGTAATAACGTTGAACATTATTCCAAAGAATAGAGACAAATGCTGAAAGTGGGACGACCTTCATCATTGAGGTCTTCTTGGAAAACATTCATCAGATGGGGAGGGTGAATTGTTGTTATGAAAATTATGAGTGAAAATTAATGTATGTGATTATGTATTAGTCGGTTATATAATTGATTATGTGTGGAAATTGTTGTTGTGCTTTTTTCAATTAATTGGAAGTAGTAAATTCGAAATTATTCCTAAAGAACAGAGACAAATGATGAAAGGAAATGACTTTATCATTAAGGCTTTCTTGGAAAACCTACATCATCATTCATCAAATGGAGAGTGGAAAGGGATAAACTGCTCAGGAGACATAAAAGTACACTCTATTAAATTTATTGATCTGCAATTCTCACATAGGCGTGATATAGAGAGAAAAGTTTTAAAAATTGTAATTGATGGCCGAAACATTTGCCCATTTAACTCATCTATTATGGTAAAATTTTCATGAATAGTAGATCCAGATAAAAATGAAAAGAAAATAGCATTTAAGCATTACTTTCATTTTTAATTTAAAGGCGTGTAATTAATTTAAAATGCAATTCATGAAAATTTTTTTTTTAATTTTCTAGGTGAATTATAAAATGAAAAACTATTTAAATAATGCATCATGTAAAATTCTAAAGAACACCATCCAGCATAGGTGACCCATTTCTTTTCTACAAATGCATTTAAATATTAACGCCGAATTCAAAGACGGAAACAAGATTTTTTAAAACAGATCACACCTGTTAATGAAATCTCAACAATTCTCCGCAAAACCTCATGTCGCGAACAGGAAATGTAGTTCGTCCGTCCATCAAGTATTCAAAATAAAACGAACCACTGATTGACCACCGACAGCGTTTGAAAAGTGATTTTCAATCACTTTCTCTGCGTGTAGGCAAGAAAGCAGGATTTATTATTAACTCTTGACTCTTTGAAAGGAACGATGTCATCTGACACTTAAAGCTGTCAGAGCCGTTTCTATTGGAGTGGAGCTAATTTTCCGAGGGCCTTGTTCTTGCAATTCTGGGCCAAGAGAAAAAAGAGTAGGCCGCGGGTTTTTGTTACGGTGCCTAGCATTACGGAAGTGTTCGGTATTAGGCTATTTTTGATGGAAAATTTGCAAATGGATTGTGGAATGTTTATTTTGTCTCACAAAGAGAGATTTTTAAATAAACATTTTAGGAAAAAGTAGAACTGGTGAAATTCACTAACCTCACAGATTTTGCGTAGTAAGATTTTAAACAGTTTCCCGAGATATGTTATTGTTAGAGATTTATTTTCGAAATAGAAAACAGTATGGAATACGTATTTGAAAAAGATTAAGAATTTTTATTCATTGTTGTCAAAAAAATCAGATATTTCGACCTGAAGATTTCATTTGTTAATAAAGAGCAACAAATATGTAGTAGATTTATATATATATAATATATATATATTACCCTCAATACCCGTCGAATGCCGGTCGGGTTATTCGAAGCCCATCGAAGTTGCTTCTCACGGATAGGAGGACTACATTGTTCTAGGTACAGGGAGCCATGTAATTCTATCCCCCAATCACCTTCGATATTGGGTGACCTGATGGCCAAAGCTCTGATCTGGCCTTTTAAATAAACATGCTTCAAGTTCGTATCCTGGCAGTGGTATGGAATGAAATCCTGGTAGTGGTGAATGGTTCGAGATCCATATTATTTAGATACCGGTCTAATTTATTTAAAATGCGTACAAAATGATTTGTACAGCGACAAACCAAACCTTCATCAATGGCGCAGCAGTCCTATGGTGCACCAAGGCGTCTGCCTGCTGGCAGGTTTCAAGGTGAGAGATGTTTTCTTTTTTTTACAGGGTAGGGCTGTCAGTCTTATGTCCAACGCTCAACAGTCATGTTAGAAAGGGACCTACGATTTAAAAGGGATTCGGAACCCCTACAAGCATCCATGGCACCGCCGGGACTCGAACGCGAAACATGTTGCCCCGAGCGCTAGAGATCATATATATATATATATTTTCTTATAGTAAATTTATATCATATATGTAGTAGAAACAGGACGCCTATTACAATACACCCACATTTTTTCTTCTACAATTTTAACAAACATTTTCAGGGGTGGCATTTCTGGATTTTTCACACTCCTCCATGAACGCCTACGGATTTAGCGTACCCTACCTGATGTAGATTCAGAATCTTTCAGTTCGCATCATTTGTCTGGTTTTCGAACCGAACTTCCATATTTCTCAAATAAATACTCTACCCGCTGAAATCCATTAAATCCAGATATCCGCTGAATTGTTGAAAGAGAGAATTTCCATAATACAAATTCCAATTATCCCAAATCTGTAGTATATACATCATATATATATCATTGTTAGTGAATGCCAATATAATTATTAGTGAATGCACAATGGCATTATTAATAAATGTCCAATTAAAAAAATACAGTCAGAGGAAAGCATTTTTAGAAAATTGAATATTTATTAATTGAACATACTGCGTTTATAATTTATGTCAATCACGTAGGACATAAAACCTTAAATATTCTCTAAACATGTCTAATAAATTAAATCAGATTTATACTTAAAAATTTACTAGTAGAACAATACAATTGAGTATAAAAGCAACCAGCCATTAAATAACTGTAAACAAAATTTTCATTTTACCATTAGAAAGTTATGTGAAAATATTTTTATTAAAGACTTTTTATTTTTGTTAAGGACTTTCTTATAGGTTATCTTTGTTAAGAACTTTTCTTATTATTCCTCCAAATAAAATAAAAAAAATTGTCTACCGATCAAAAAAACCTTAAAAATTGTGTATGTTGGCTAACACAACACTGCAGAATTAATCAAATACATTTTACCTGCTATATCTGTCAATCATCTATTCAATCATTATTCTAACGTAGAATACTTATGTAGTAGAAAACATCGATCCTATCTTTATATCCCCATCTTTATATCTATCTTTATAGAAAACATTCTTCCTTTTTTAAAAAAATATTTTATTTAATCTAAGTGAAGTATGCTAAATCTTGTATTCATTAGAATTCAGTTTCATTGTTCTGGATAGATGGCGAACCGTTATCTCTTGATTTCAATAAGAAAAAAGCGTTTAATAAATAACCATTTAAAAATTATATTGCTTCTTAAATAAAGAAATCTGTAAATTTTATAAATTTATTAGATTTGATATGCTATTGTTTCATTTAATCGATAATATTAGTACATAGTTGATAATTTCCTCATTAAAACACTCATATTAAATTTCATCATTATGTATTACTAATAATAATTGTAATAACGGTACATAATGATGAAATTATTAATATGAGTGTTTACATACCATTAATAGGACTTTATACTGCTGTAGAATAATTTGATCCTGTATTATATACCGTGTCTAAAAACTATTTTTCAACCTTGTATGGGTAGAAACAAGCTTGATTGATAACTCGTTAGATTTTCGGTTAGGTGCTATTCCTATTAACAGAACTATAAGCAAAAAGCCAAACGGAAAATTCCCGCGTATTTACGCCAGGGATGGATACGATAAATCATTAGACACGATGAGATTGGGCTCATAGAAGAAGGAGAGGAACCTCACATGCCATTCTTTGGAATAATTAAATCAAATATTCTGCAATAAAATGTAGAGTTCCCACTTCTTTTCATTGGTGCAACCGCCCCATGGAGGAAGGGGGCAAGGCTTTCTGGCCTGCTGGCAGATTTCGAGACAGGAGTTTTCTTTTTAGGGTAGTCAGTCCAACCCCCCAACAGCCATGTTAGACAGGGACCTACGGTTTAAAGTCTATTTATTAAAAACATCCACGGCAAATCGATTTTGGTGTGTAGGCGCCACTGGCTATTAGCCCCCAGAATTAATCTAAATATCATTATTGCAGCGTTATATCTGTCAAAAACCAACTTTTAAAAAAGTAAACAAAATTTTTAATGAAATATTTCTGTAAAGAAAAAAAAAAAGATGTACTTCAAATATATCTGTGTTTTCTTTTATCTCAAGAAAATGATAAATCTTGTATTCATTAAATTCAGTGTCAGATTTCTGGATAGATGGCGCTGTTATCTCTTGGTTTGAATAAGAAAATTTTAATAAATAACCATTTAAAAATTTTTTTGGGGTATATGGAAAAAAAAAAATTGTAAATATGGAGGTCAAGATTACATAATTTTTGTTTTAAATAAAAAATTTCGTAAAACTCTTTTTTATTTTGTCTTGTGCCCTATTTTGTATAAATAAACTATGATTTTTTGATGCTCAATTTTTAAACAGTCGCTCTTATTAGTTTGAAGTATTTTTTGACTGTCAATATTTATTCAATCTATTAATAATAAATTTCAGTTGACTGACTGTTTCTAAACAAATGTCAAAGCTCTAATTCCAATTAGAAAAATGATTTAAAACGTTTATTTTTTAACATTTATTTTTAAACGTTTTAGGAATCAGAAGAAAAAAATGTATGAAATTTGCTAAAAGGCAATATACTACTTTTTTTTTAATTTTAAATTATGAAGATATAATAGACTAACAATATATAAACATAATATGCAATAAAACCATAAAAAATGCAAATTTGATTAAAATTAAATAGACGAAATTTAATTTTTTTAAAAAAGAGGAAAATGTTGAATTAATAAAACTTTAAGTTAAATATTCTTTAAAGATAAATAGAATTACCAAATGATGGATTTTCGCTTATTAAATTGTAGATATGAATGTTATTTTCATTGAATTTTTAACAAGATACAATTTTAAAAATATATATATAATAATTTTCAATGAATTTTTAAATATTCGTTGTTGTTTTTCCTATAAAAATAATTTCAAAAGTATTTTTAAAAAATCTATCGTTCTTTTTAGATTAAAAAAAAAAAGTTTTCATCCCTTCCCCTCCCAACAAATGTGGAATTTTCGTCAGTTTTAGAATTTAACATTAAATCTTTTGTTTAAAAAAAAAATATAATATATATTTTATGTCAGTTAAAAGTCGTTTGCATCATAATAACTTCCACTCAGATTTAGATTAAGTTTGAAAAATAAATAAAAGGTAATTCAATAATATATTCAAAACAATTTAAATTATTTTTTTTATTTTAAAGACAGCCTCAAAATTTATTTAAAAATTGGACAAGCACACGAGAAATCAATTTGCAAAAAAGAAACCTGAAAAAATTAAATGTCAGATTTTTAGTAAAAAGAAAATACTTCACTACAAGAGGTTTTTCTGAATAATTTTAAAAACTAAACTATTTAGTAAAAACAGAAACGTTTTTTTCATAACCTTTGAATAAATGTCAGAATAAACATTAAATGAAATATTTAAAATCAAAATATTTTCATTTGAAATTTTAGTTGATGCACAACTGACATATTTATATATATTTCCCTTTTTTTTTTTTTTTGTAACTGATTACATTATAAAATAAAAAATGTTATTAGAATATGCTATTTTTGTTAGTTCAGGAACAATTAGAATTTTTCTTTTCTTTTCTTACGCATTTAATTTTTAATATGTTTTCGGAATTCTAAATCATTCTTATTTCAAAATGGTTTAGTTTGGTTTGTCGCTCTACGGTCATTTTTGAGCGATTTAGGCTAATTAGACCGGGACCTACACTTTAATCTGGATTTCGAACAACTAAAAAGCATCCATGCCACCGCCATGAACCTGAAACCTGTGGTACCAACTGTCAGAGTGCCAGCCGATTGACCATCAGGCCACTCAATTAGTAAGAGTTTTATTTTCTAAAATATTGTTTAGATATATAAAAATTTTCTTGTTAAAAGTCGATTTCAAGCATAGATTAATAATTAAAACACAGCGCAATACAGATAACACACACACACACATATATATATATATCATGCAGTATGTTTATTTTTTATTTATAAAAAAATAATTTTTGAAATTAGACCATTTTGAGCTTCCTGATGATCAACTGGCTCGCGCTCTGTCTTTGGTACACGCTTCAGATTCGAATACTGCTGGTGGCAGGGATGTTGGTTAGTGGTTCGGAATCCACATTAAAGTGTAATCCCGATCAAATTATCTAAAGTGTGCGCAAAATGACCGTAGAGCGACAAACTAAACCTTATTAATTGAATTACCATTTAGAAATTGTCATTTGGTTAAAATGTTGAATTTCTTTCACATATATTTTCAGAAAATAAAATAATTAATTAAAGATTTTTTCTTCTTGGTTACTTCCCTCTTAGAAGGGCAGATGTTTAACAGATCCAACGTTCCTCAGGGGACTCCACTAGATGGTCCTGCTAAACTGCATCCATATTCGTAGAACTAAATCCCTAGTTCCCAAAGTGGGAGATAACATCCCCCTATGAGTAATGAAACGATCGGAGAGAGTGGGGGCTAGAATGCATTTGGGGAGTGTTTAATAAAATAATAAAAGTAGCGGTGAAAATATAAGGAAAAAGGAAGGAAAATTTGGAAAAATGCTTTTCGTCTACGATTCAAAGACGTCTACCAATAATTCTGGCTGCAAAAGCGAATATCTACAGGTAATCCTGGATTTTGAGTTACAATACAATAATTGCATTATCTCCATCGTATTTAATAGAACGCGGCTTTAGTGCGGTCAAAAATTACCGACAGCAAATAGCGAATCGCAGTAATTTAAAAATATTGGCGTGAGAAAAAGAGCCGAAGATTAATTCTTGGACTCTAGTATATGTGGTGCGTCCTTTCCATTAAAATCATTTGTATCGTCATTCGCAGTGGCCTAACAATAGGGTGCCAAGACGGGCAAGTTGCCACGGGCTCAACACGAGCAGATAGGCTTTTTAGTAAAGGATCCACGCTCGATCAATAAAGGATTCGCTCCACTTTTATACAAGAAACAAAAAAGTGTTTTACTTAAGGGAACTGGTTGATTTATTAATTATAAGGAATCATTTTATGTCTTCAAGCTTTCCTGAAGTGTGCACTGCATTTATGTTATGTGTAACGATTCCCGTGACTACGACTAGTGCTGAGCGATCATTCCCTGAAATTAAAATTGATAAAAACTTAAGAAATTTAATGGAACAAGACAGATTGCACAATTTATCTATTCTATCCATCGGACATTCAATAGCCTGAAACTAGAACTTTGATGCTGTCTTTGTCACTTTTACTGAACAGAAAGTTCGAAAAAAAAAAATTTTAATAAATAATTATTTACTAGAAAAACCCCGGTAATTTTTATTTATCCTTTAAATTAAAAGTTCATAGCATCAAACAAAAAATAATACTTTTAATTTTTGTTTGATACTATGAACTAATAACGTAGTACTTTATTATAAAGAAAATACAATGATAATACTTTGCAATGAGGGTTCCCATTCGAAAAATTTGCCACGGGCCTCAGATGGTATAATTAAGACACTGGTTATTCGTAATTTTTATATCATCCTTCGTTATCTTAATTTTCTGTGTATAATTCAAATATTATTACTGTCGATTTTAATAATTAATTATATTATTTTCAACGTCCGACTCGTGGCTCAGTAGCAACAAGCACCACTGGTGAGCATTAGGGACCGAGGTTGAATCCGCTGGCTGTTTTCGTTGTAGACATTGTTTCAAAAAACGAGAAGCCTCGATGGCGTTTGTGATGTTCAGCATCTTGCCTCGTTAGTCAGACTACTTGGTGGAGTTTTCTGGGTTTTCTCCCACACGATACGCAAATGTGGGGGTAGTTACCCCTTGAAAATCCTCCCGGAAGGCACTGCCCTCTTTCTTCAGCTACTCGGAGTCAAGCCAGACTTCTACCTACGGGTGTTCCATTACAACAGAAGCTACCCCTGCTCCCACTTTCCATGAAACCACATAGATTCTTGGATTTGTTCTAGATGTTGCTGTCTAGCGAATGGGATAAGGAAAAAAAAAAAAATAATTAATTACAGCATTTTCATGGAATGATGAACATATGGCACAAGTATACTATTTCGAGAGCTTTATACTTAAACGGATATTTAAAAAAAAATGCATAAATGTTTTTTGAAATTAAAAAAAATTTCATTTAAATTATTAAAATTTTTTGAAAAATTATTGCTGACTAAAAGTCCTTATCTTGTAATAAAATAGGAAACATTTAATAAAATATTTTTTTAATATTTTAGTGTCTACTTTTGAATTAAACTAGAGTCGTATTATGTTTCATATTTTAATCTTTCATCAGAATTTTAATTTTTCCAAAAGAAAATATATATCAGGTGCCTTTTTAAAGTAAAATTGATATATGATGAATCTGGCTTCTATAAAACCAAACGGCGGTCTGCATTTTTGCTTTGTACAAGTTATGAAATACAATCAAATAAAATTCTTTTTGCGATCTGCCAGTAGAATTCAATCGACGTATTGGCTTCTCTAGGACTCAAAATAATCATTACCGTCAATTAAAAACAGTGATAATATAAAACATTTAAGGCAATGGCTTACTAACCTATTTGTCCTACCACTCCTTTTCAGAAAAGATTACTCAGCGCTATAAAAAATAATGTTACGCTGCGTTATACAACAAATAAAAATTTAATTTTCCTGCATTTCCTTCTTTTTCTGTATTCCATTGTCCTCTTATTTTTATTATATAATTGCCCCCCTTCCAAATGCACCCGAGGCTATCATCCCTCATCCTTGATGGGTCCATTGTCATTAGGGGGCATATCGCCCACTTTTGTCGAATCGTTGATCTAAGGCCTAATAGGTTAATTGTTAAATAGAAATAACAAATTATATTATTTAACAATAGAGAATTTATGTTTAAAGCTCTTTTCTGAAGACAAAGATCAGAAGTAAAATGAAGTTTATGATTGAATGGAATAAATTATAAACGTCAACTACTGTGTTTTTATATTTAAAAGGAACAAACTGTCGACATTTGATGCATCGCAATGAATTCAAGAAAGTAAGAGAAATAATTAGGACATGTACGATTTTGTTTAAGGAATCGTTTTTCTTTTCCTTATAGGTTCTTACAATTTTGGTTGAAGCTATTGAAAAGCCACAGTGAAAAAAATTTTTTAAATTCTTTTGGTATGTTATAGAATATAGATGTGATTAATTATTTTGCTGTGCTTCAAAAAAAAAAGCAAATGATTAAATGTTGAGCACTATTGAATTTCAACAAGATGAATTAGTTGCTGTCAATCCTTAGGTGGGATTACCACCTATTCATTGAATGAAATGATTCACTTCTAAATCTTTTGATGACAGAAATGCTTTCAAGATACAAAAAAAAAAAAGAGTGCTTTATTTAAATTATTGTGATAGATTAAGGAAAGATTTACAAGAAACAGTGATTCGTTCCCTTGTACAAATTAGGCTGCTTGTCCTGTGCTTAAAAACTAACAAACAAGTAGCAATCAATATATTTTTATATTTAAAAAATTTTTTTTAAGTTGTGTAAATAAGTTTATATTTTAAGTAATAAGTTTATTTTTTTAAGTAATTTATAAGTTTATATTTTATTCTTTTTATCAGATGGAGATTCCTTAAATGTACTTTTACATATTTTTTTCATATTAAAGGTAATGAGTAATGGAATTTATTTTGATTATAATTTTCAAGTAAATCAAGTTCATACAAGTATTAATGCTGCAAAAGCTCTTATTTACCGATAATAGGTGCAGACAAATTGAGATCAATGTACAAGTTGGTAATAAGATTATGTAAATTAAAGATAGATGTGTATTAACTAAATAAGGCCAAACAAAGTACAATTTTAATCATAAAAGCATTTTTTTTTTTTTTTTTCATTACGAAAACAAATCATTTCTTACACTTAAAAAATTGAAAATTAAGGCATTCTTTTTTTAGAAAGTATGTTTTTAATATTTTTTTTTATATTTAATATACTTACATAGAACTACAATTGTCTATTTATTGGCTATATTTCATCTATGATATTTGATACAAAATTAATTTCATTATATTTACAAAAAAAAAAAAAAAAAAGGAAAATACAAGCACCTCTTATTATATGCAAAGTATTGATAAAAGATAATATAAAAATGTGTGTAAATATACATAAATATATAATTGATTGTACTCAATTTTTTGTCATTTGGATTTTTAAAATAAAATTAAATAAAAAAACAAATTTCAACCCAAATCATTTAAAAGTAATAAAATAAAAATGCTTGAATTAATAATTATGTAGACACTTTTGTTTTGACAGTTAAAAGTTCAAATAATATAAAAATGTAAAAGTAAATACGTCATAAAAGTTTTATTTTTTATGCCATATGAATTAAATTAGTTTTTTTTTTTTATGAATCAAAATAGCCTTTACAAATTCACTCACAATGTGATTCAATAAATTACTATATCGACATATTACAAAAACAGTTTCTATAATATTTTATTACGATTACCATAATCAGCTTACTACAAATGAATTCATTAAAATAGAATTTCAGAATAAAAATATTTTTATGATAGTGCTGCTGAAGTAATACTGATGTTTTGATGATAATATTATTGAAATACACAAATGAAAATTAAATGATATTGTTTTGCTACGTCTTTGAAGCTCAATGTATAACTAAAAGAGATACATAAAACAGATAATTCCTGTGAGAAACGTTACTATATAAGCAAATACTGTTACAAAAGAGAGAGATTGTTGGAGATTAAACTAAATTTAATTTCATGTAATAGTAAAGAATAAAAATTTAATTCATAGTTTAAAATGTTAATTTTATAATATTTAAACATTATTATATGAAAAGTATTGTTAAAATAAACCCTTTTTGACAATTACTTTTTAAAATTAGGTTGAAAAATATATAAATAATTCAAATAAAGCTTACATTTTTAATAGTTCTTAATTATTTGTTGTACATACTTTTATAACATATGAGATAATGAATAGAAATATAATTTATACTATATATGTATTATTCAGAATTTAAAAAAAATCATTTATTTTTTCAATTGATAGTGTTTAGCAGAATTTTATTTAGATTTTCTGAATCATAATTCTTTTTTTTTCCCACAAAACTAAAATTTTTCAAGAGAAGACCAGCATTTTTAAAAAGCATAATGACCATGTACAAATCCACTATGAGTTATATGGATAGTTTTATTTTATAAGAACAATAAAATCGCTCTATATAAAAAGTAAGATAAAGACATTTTTTATTTTTAAATCTTTATTAAGTTAAAAAGCAAGAAAAAAAATTATAGAAATTTTTTTATCATGAATAAATATTTTTTTGTGGAATTATTTTTAAAACTACACTAACATGTGATATATTAAACTTTTTTTAAAGTTGCAGTAATAACAAGTTTTTATTGTTATCCTCCTTTAATCTTTTTTTTTGAATACTATAAAAGATGACAATGAAAATGATATTTTATCTAAATGTTAAGGAAAACTACAAATGCATTCATATTATCATTTCAGTCCTTTTCATTTTTAAATATAAACTATAGTTGTAGTACATTTATCAGCTGACAGATTTCTCTCAAGAAATAATTTTTATCATAATTTAATTTAAAAACAACTATTAATAGATTTCTTATCAGATTCATTTCTATTTCAAATAGGTTTTATTGTGCATTCAAACTCTATAAAAAAATATGTCTCTATAAATTACATAATCAAAATTTTGAACATATTTCTTTAATTACACTTCAAAAATTATTCCTTTTATATTTTCTGTAAAAATATATCTAACTTCTACTAATTAAATGATGGATCATAATGTGAAGAATTATGAAATCAAGCAACTGAGCAAATAACCTGCTAGAGTCAATTCTATGTAGTAAGAGAATGTAAAGATGAGCTCTTCTAAAATTCATAGACTGAGAATTGCATTTCTAAGAAAAAAATTAGTAAAAAAATTATTATTTTATTGAAAATTATTACACCACATTCAATTAGAAAATAGTTAATTTTTTATTATTGTAAACTATATAGCATTTTAGAAACTTAACAAAAACTGTCTATAAACAAAAAAAAAAGTAATACAATGCATAACGCACATTAGCAACTTTGTTAAAAAAAAATATAAATTATCTTGATCTATCATTTTTTAAAAGAATAACTTTCTTTACAAAACTTTTAGATGAAAACAAAAAGACATAATTTAACTTGTGCAGATGATGTTTAATAATGAAAATGCTTCAATATTAATTAAAAGAGAACTTAAAATTAATTAACCAACAATCATTGGAAGACTATAATATTAACTGGTACTGGAAATATTAAAAACAGTTTGCTCTAAACATTACAGAGAATAAAAACAAACATTACCATAGATTTAAAACAAAAAACTATTTTTGCATACATTTAATCCATTTAATATATGGATAAAGTATAGGAAATTAACATATCTTTTTAATGTCCTGCTAAGATTTGTGTAAAAAGTTATTAAGTAACAAAATGAAAAAATGCTAATAGCTATTCAAGAAAATTTCATTTCAATTATCTAATAAGTTTATTTCATTTTCTATACCAAATTATTAACTTCAAAGATATTTTTTATAAATCTCTAATAATATCTTCTCAAATTTTCACAAAGTTATATTTATATTTTTTAACAACTTAAAAATTATACAACAAAATCTGTGTTTGTTAACATGCCCTTGGTCATGTCAAATAATCTGAATTCAATCTTAAGGTAAAATGAGTAGCACTATACTTTTCAGAAGATAACACTTACCACCACTTCCAATAATGGAAGCTCTTAACACTCTGTTTAAAAGTGAATATCTGTTGTACTAATATGGTGAAATTATATCGCTAAAAACTAAAAATAATTTATCTACTTAACTAATAAAGAGCACTTTAACTCTTTAATGATAAAATTAATAGAAACACAAAACATTGCAACATATCCTTTAAATATTATATGGAATATCAGAAAAGACCAGCTAAAATTTTTAAGTATGAACCTTACTTATATATACATAATATATATATAACTGTCTAGAAATAAAATAAGAAAATGTAGTAAACATATTTTTTTTTTCTAAATCGTGAAAAGTACATAGTGCTTTAAAATTGGATGGTCTATTATTATAAGAAGCTTCTTAAGCTAGAATATAAAACTTTAAAAAGATTAAATCTACAAAAAGAGGGCAGATTGTTGTTACATGTGCATTTTTTGAAATTATTCTAAATAAAAACATAGAAGTAAAATAAAATACATAAATTGAAATGTAATTTATTCAACAATATTTTGTCAGATCCTTTCAACATTCTAACAATGATAAAGTATTTTCTTTAGAAATTTTAAATAACATTAGTATCATAAATAAAAACAATACATACATAATTTGGGAAAATTTAAATTCAAATTATACCACCTCTCGGATTAAATTTTTTAAGACCTATAGATTTAGATTTACTTTCTTTTTAAATTCAAAAGACTTTCCTTAAAAAAAAAAAATGTTTTCTAAAAATGATTTATGAATAAAAATAAATTTACTGAAAAAAATTTAATTAAATTTATAAGAAAATTAAAAATAAAATAAAAATAAATTTATCAGATTCATCACAAGATTTTAATTTTTCCAAAGATAATTTAATATTATCCAATATTAGTTTAATGAGCATATTTTACTAAAAATTTTTGGATTATTAATGAAAATGGATTCTTCATTCAATTAGTCATAACAACAAAATAAATAAAAAAAAAGAAGAATTAAGTATTTGAACCATTTAAAAATAATCAGACATAAAGAAGCAAAAAATAAAAAAATGCAGAGCAATCCTATACTTATTTTGTTTTGCAGTTTCTTAGTCAGTAAAAAAATTTAATAAACAATCTATGAAACAAATTTTACTAAAAAACAAGTTGACAAAAATAGTGCATTGATGATGAGAGGGGATATATTATTTTGATGCAAGATAATATTTTACTTTGCAAAATTGTTAAAAACTTTTAACAGAAAGCAAATATTTTAAAATATCAACTATTTTTTATGATTATCATAAAAAATTTAAATCATCATCTTACAATAGATATTTTAAATTACATTTTACTTTTTACCAAACTTTGTAATTACTTTGAATGTATGTGTATGTCATTAAATAAATGTTTGATTTGAATCAAGTCATCTAGCATGCAAAATAACATGGTTTATCCTGAGGATAAGTACTTTGATACAGCTATTCTCAGGATTTTTAATAAATTTATTTTAAGTTTTATGTTTTTCTTTTTGTTTTTTTTAAACCCTGGTATTGTATAATTTTTATGAATATTTAGGTTTGTTTTTTCTCCCAATGCAATTCTAGCCATACAAACTTTTGAAATTTGTGTTTTTCTAATGCTTTGCAGTTCGGTTGCTGAAGCTTATGCATACCTTAGATCTTGAGCAGTTTCTTACTTTTTCTTTTTTTTGAGAGAGAAGTCTGAATGTGAGTCACATCAGGTTTTTGTGTTGTGAATGCTATGGTTTTGTTCTACAATTTGAGTGTAATCAATACTGTTGTGGATTTTATGACATGAAATGGTTCTGTTTTAGTTCATTCCTTCTCTTGATTCTTCAACTTTGATTTTTGATTGGTGAGTTCTTTATATATATATTGCCACCTGAAATTGCAATTAAATTCTATAAATCAAAAGAAAATAAAATTTTTACCAGTAATGGTGCATTATATATATATATAAGATAATAATCTTCACTCTAAAATATCTACAATAAATAAATTATAAGGACAAGGAAAGTGATTTTTTGATGACAAAAAATTTTTTTTTTTAAATAAATAATTGAGAAACATTTGAAAAAAAACATTTTTTTTTTTAAAGCTGATTTGTTCTCTCAGGAAATAATTTAGTATATTAAGATTTGACAGCTATAAGCCTATTAGAAGAAATAATAAGTATTTATCAGATCCAAATATTGTTCATGCAAATTATTTTTTTGAAAATCTGAGTTGGTATTTTAATAAATTATTGAAAGTTATTAAGACAATTTACAAAATGCTTTATATATAAATAATAAAATTACAAAAAAAATATCATTCACACAGTTTTCTAAATTTCGAACTAAAGCATACTTTATGAATAAAAAAATAATATATATATATATTATTTTTAACTATTTAAAAAGACTAAAATTATTCTATAATACGGTATTCTTCAAATGTTTTTTAATCTCAAAAATAATAATAAATAAACAATAAATTTTAATACTATTTTATGATAATAATTTACATATTTTTTTGTAAACATATATGTAATTCTTAAATATAAATTAATATTTATTTATTTATAAGTAATAGTTTTGTATACCACTCTTCATTCTTGTATTTTAGAGCAATTCTTTAACCACTTTTTTTTTTTGTTCCATGGTCTTTTTTTCTAATATGAAAACCGTAAACTCTTTTGCTAACAAAATAAAGACTATAGGCTCCATTCTTAGAAATATAATTTTCACTAAAATAAATAAATAATTAATATTGATTTTTGCATAATTTTCAAATGTGTAAAATAGAATTAAAAATAAAGCAAAGTATCAAAAAATTAACAAAAAATATTATATAGTAATGGCATATGTTACAGTTTAGTATGCATATTATAAATAATATGGTTATACCATGTTATTTATAATAATTGTCCATGTACTTTATAATGTTGATCAAACACAAAACACACTCAAATATAATGGACGCTAACCTGCAACACCAATTACGATAGGCAAATACCCAAGTTGAGATCAATTTGCAAAAGCTAAGTGAAAGAATGGAGAAACAAATATCGCACTCGTAAAATAAATATTTTTAATGATTTTATTTTTTTTATTTCATTTATATTTATATATTTTTTATATTTCATTTTTAGTGTTATATATTTCTTTACAATGTGCGTTTAGTATCATTATTAATATATTATCTATGTTTACATGCAAGAATAATAGTAAACACAAAAATAATAACTCATTATGTTTCAATTTTTCACTCCAAAAAAAATGTCTTTAATGGGTCTAAATCTAATATGGGCATATATAATTTTATATGCGGCCAGCAAAGTTATGATGCAAGATCATTTGGGTTGGCCACCCCTGCATTAAACCTTCATTGTTATCTTCTTTGATGTAAATTTGTTTTGGGTATGTATTCAGAATTTTCGTCTGCATTCAGCCACCTTTGCTCAACATTTATAAATTTTATACAATACCACTTTTATCACAAGTAACAATTCAGTCCAAAAGAAACAATTTCTTTGCTGAACACTGAATAAAGTGCAAAATGTGGCAATTTGTTCCTATCTGTCAGTTCTTGTGGAATCCATTTTCAAGTTTTCATGGTTTCCATTGTTGCAAGATGATTAGAAACCATTGCTATTCTAACTACAAAGTCAACAGCAAGTTCTCTAACAGTTATTGTATGATTATCTTCAACTTTTGAATGCAAAACATTCATTATGAGAACGTTTTTAAGTCTTCCATGAAATTCTCAAGAAGTCATCTCACTGTGATACATTTACTATATCATTCCCAAAAGCAGCATTAATTAATGTTTCTTGTTGCATGGGTAGCAGAAATTTAATCCAAGTTTATGCTAATACTGAAATTATCTAGATTTTGTGGGAATCCATATTTTTTTAGTCGTTTCAAATTTTTCTTAATTCCAAAACGACTACATTCGAACAAAATACAAATAGAATAAGTAATAAATGATATATAAATTTCTTATTCAATTTAATACTGGCAAAAATTTATTTTACATATTTAAACAGTTCATTTCATGTGGAACAACCTAATGAAGCAATAAGAATAATTAGTTTTAAATTATTAGGTTTAAACAGAAAGAAATATCAGATTTTTAACTTTACCTAAATTCAAGTTGATATAAATACCAAAATTCTATTTTGAAATCCCTTTTTTATTTTTTAATTTATTCTTATTACCATACTCTATATTCTAAACTCCATTAGACTTATATTTTTATTTTCCAGATAAGTGATGAAATATGACAAGTTGTATATTTATCATAACATGCTTTTTGAGTTTAGGCTCCATTAAAATGCTGCAGAAGCAACACAACACATTTCTTCCGTGTATCCAAAATCTATAAGTGAAAGTCAAGTTCAACAATTGGCTTAAAAGTTCCAAGGGAATTTTGGTCTCGCAGATGAAAAGAAGTAGTTGATAATGATTATTTGAAAGCACAGAACCCCATATAAAAGGTAGTGTGTCAAGAACTAATAGGTAAAAATGACAAGAATGGTTTCTTGATCTAGTGTTTGGGTTCCACATGAGCCTACAGTTCAGACTATTAGCAATGAGTAAATATATACATCACTAGTTGCAAGGAATAAAATTTCCTTGCGAACTAGTTTCCTTTTGAAGCAGACAGTGAATGAAGATGAAAAAACGGATATTTTATGCAAAAACATTAAAAAAGAAGTCCAAAAGAAAACCTATTCCCACTCAAAGCCAAGATTGCATCTAAAGAAGGGTTTGCTTTGCATTTGGTGGATATGGAAATAGTGGTTTATTTTGAACTGCTTGTGAATAGCCAAACTATCATCTCAGACATCTACTGCCAACAATTAAAGAGCATTTAAAGCAGGCTACACTCACTAAGCAATCTGCATTACTTAACAGAGTGTGATTCTTTAACAAAATAACTCAGCCTCATATCGCACAAAAGACAGAAATTGGATGACTTACGATGGCAAATTCTACTTTATAGCCCAGACATATCACAATAAGATTATTATCTGTTTGGGTATCTGCAGCAATTTCTTGGTGGCAAAAATTTCAGTAATAAGTAGGAAATCGAAAATTCTCAAAATGAGTATTTTAAAGCAAAAAAGTTAGAATATATTAGTGATTAAATATGTACAACAATAAATATTTTTTTCTTTTCAAACTTGTCTAAATCCTACATTATTTTCCATTCAATATAATAAATTCATAGTAAATACACTTTTGGAGTAGTAATAATTGTATTTTTAACTAATGCTATAAAAATATATATTAATTTTTTTTTTTAATTTTAAGAAACAAAAAAGAAAATACTTAAATATTTCCTGCTAAAATAATTTCATTAAAAATTTATTTTCTACAACACACTTACTTAAAATTTCAACAATATAACTAGCAATGCATCTCTTTTCACAGAAAAATAATAATTCCAATATGTATAAATCAAAATAATTATAATGAATAATTTTAATTTTTCTTAAGAGTATAATTTCATATGAAAATATTATATTATAATATTATTCATATATTTAAATTCATATGGCTTTTACTTTTAAAAATTAAGTTAATCCTTTAATTAATATCATTTGCATTTCTATGAAATATACTTTATTATGAAAATATATATTAAATCATCTAAGTTTATATTTATTAAATATATTTTATACAGTAAATCTTGGCCCAGTGGCAAGGATTATGTAATAATACATTGATAAAATGGTAAAAATGAATTCCATAAAGAAAACTTTCTATGGAAAAATATCTTGTATATAATTAAAACTAAGAAAATATATATAATTTAATAAATATAAATTGAAAATTTTTTGACAAATGCTTAATAAGTAGGTAAAATTATACAATTATTATTTTTTTAAAGTTCATTATATTTGTTTTAAGATTATGACTGGTGCAACTCTACTAGTGTTACAGTAAGGAACACAAAGTATACCCTTCTTTCTTTATTTGGGTAAATCTTCATTACCAAATCATAATTTATAATAACTATTTTTTACCTTTGAGTAAAAGGTGTTTCTCCTTTTTCATTACAGCTACTTTCACTGTCAGCTGGTGTTACAATATCAAGCAACTCTTCATTTGTCATTTCTCAGTTAATTCACAGACTTATTTTTCTATATTTGAAAGTTTCTCACCTTTAATGGTTTTTGTAGTTTGTATGATTCCTTTGGTTTCACTTTTTTCAATGGGAATCGTTTGAAATTGTTGATAAGTTATAACTAGAGCTATAGCAACACTACTGACACTTTGCAGTATACTGGATGTGGACAAAATTCTAGCATTTTACAAATTAAATGAAAACAATACATATATATATATATATAAAATAATGGATAAAATTCTGTTCTGCAAATCTGTGCATAAAAGAGTTACTGTACCTAAAATAAAAAAATATATAATACTTATTTTTAAAATTAACAAAATTATGTTTTAATGTAATATAAAAATTAAAGGCAATAATTTTAAGTTTTTTTCAATAGTGTAAGTTAATTAAATTTGTAATTTATTATTTCTGTATGACATATTAAAATAAAATGGTCAACATTACAGCAATATGAATTAATTAAGTGATTGTTTGTAGTTCATGTTCACAAAGTGCAATATTTTACCTTTGACAAAGAATCAGAATAATTAATTGCTTAAAATTGTTTTCCAACTAATATTTTAATTTTGAAAGTAATAAAAAAAAACAAGAATAAAATAATAAAAATCTCCATTTAAACAAATACAAATTACTTCAGATGGAAATGAAGATAAGTTGCAGATTGAAAAGTAATAGATGTTCTGCGAAAGAAGAAAAAAAATTAAGTTCATTTTACAGATAATATTGTTGCTACAAATCTCAATAAATCTAACAAAAATGCCTCAATGTAACAATAAAAAAATTAGGCCTAGCATTATAACATCCATCTGAGTACAATGTGAACAAATTCTCTATTCAGCAACTGAGAATGAAAAGCAAAGAAAATAGAGCTCAAGTTTAAAAAAAACAAGTTTTCCTTTGACTGTTTACTGAGGTGGAGGAATTTTAGAAGACATTATATGTAATGAAATTGTTGATCAACTACTAACCATTGTTTCAGGGAAAGGCATTGACCAATTATAATTAATTAAATCAAATGTTTTTGAACTTTAAAGAGAAGCTTGTGTTCCTGTGGAACAAAAGCTGAATGAAGAAATGATCTGGATCGCTTGTTATCCCCATGTTCTTGAAATCATGATTGAGGCAATTATGTCAAATGGGGTTTCAACAGAGCCTGATATACTGATGTTCAAATGATTTAAAAATTCATGGAGTTCAAATGATAATGATTTTCCGATTGTCATATCTGATGTTCTAATTCATGAAAAAGTTACCTAAAATCTACCTAATTAAAGAAATGTTTTATCAGCATCACATTTCATTGAGTTTGCAAAAAATCCACTTGAGAAGTTCTAGACTTGAAACAACTATAAGTACTTTTAGAACTATCATATTCCCTGGACAGTCCACAAATGATGAATACACTTTAGAGTTACATGGGAATTGCATCATATGCTCAATGGGAAAGGCAATTTACACACTGAAAATATATTTATTCAGAAATCAATTTAAACTGTACTAACAAGAATTTAGAAGTTGCTATATTTGTTGTTGTGAAATGTTATGTGAACAGCTTATTTCAAGAAACCTCTGCTTGTTTTGTCCCAAGAAATGATCAGCAGCTTTTAAAAATCTAAATGAGTACCAATTCGGAAATTTCAGAATGTGTAATGAACAAATTTCTAGGCATTTGTGGTATACATCGTGGATATTGTGTCAGAGGAGCTTGCTGCTCTTGCATTTTTTGACAACTATTTTCTAAAGAAGAGAAAAGGAAAATAACGGATGCTTTAAAAAATGAAAGTAAATGATGAACAGAAAACAAGCCAGAATTGATTAAAAAAGGCTATACAATTACATATCAAGTACTTTTACATCATACTATGCTTTATAAATTAAAAAAAAAAAGCTACAACACAATGGAAAGAAAATGAATCCTACAAAAAATGTAAAACAATAGGTGGTTCATTGAGAGTGGCAAATATGTAACAAAATGTGAAGTTGCACTGATTACAAGTTAAGACAAACATGAAGAACAAATGTAAAGCAATTTAAAGGTAAATATTTTGATCATAAAAAAAAAAATATTTTGACAAAAAAAAAACATCTACTTTAATGTTTTAAAAAAAAATATAAATCACCAACTGTAATTTTTTTATTAGCTTTAATCTGTTTGTTTAATGTGTAACAAATTGAAAGTCACTTATATTGTAAAGAAATAATTGATATAAATAGTTAGTTTATATGAAGTTAATTAAATTCTAATTTTCTTTAAACCATTAAAGCTTAACTTAAATATCTGATAAATTACAGTAATTCTTTTTTATAAAGTACATAAAAAAATTACATTTATAAATATATAAAATTTGTATTTACTGTCATATAAAGATCACCATAATATTATATGTGTGAGAATTCAAATTAAATTTTTCTATTGTTTTACCAGTATATACAATAAATAACCATTTAAATAGAGATTGATTATGTATGATACATTTAATAAATAATGTTTCAACTGGCTTTCAACTTCAAATTACTTACAAACTCTCATTCACTTCAAGAAATAATACCATGGAAACAGACCCAAGAGAAAAGTTCATTAATAGAAAAGCAATGCCCCTGAGTCATCACCAGGCAATCAAGATATTTTTCCACAGATCCATAATCAAATGACATAAAATATATTATAGATTTAGAAAACGAAGAATCATGTATAAATCAGCAAGTAATGAATATATATATAAACAATAACCCAAAACAGAAAAGGCATATTTAATATAAATTATCAAATGATACAGATTATTTTATGTAAATTAAATTTTATACAAAATTGGCTGATATGAACCAGCATTGTCAAGCTTTTATGACATGAAATATTATTTACTTTGTTAAATTCAATTTAAAAAAATCTTTACAAAAGGGTAAAGGAATCCACATAAAATAGACTCAAAATAACAATACAAAATTTTATCATTCAAGACAATAGAAAGCTTAATATAATTCTTTACCAAGTGAATTTACAAATGGTGATATTTTAATAGAAGAAAAAAAAATTATAAAATACATTTTTAAAAAACACGAATTAAAAAAAGCAATATGCAAAATCCAGAAAATATAACTGATAAAAGTAGTAATCATTTGGTTTTACATGTAAATTACATTGAATTAATTGATAACATAAAAAAAAATCAATATTATGTTTATTGCCTCATAAATAAAATATCCATGTAAACTGATTAGCATTTTTTAAATTTAAAAATAAGGATTTTCTTATATTCATTTCTTTGCGACAGAATAAAAAGAAACTGTTAAAACAAGTAGCTACAGAAACTGTGAAAAAAATTCTTTTGACTAAACTTACAGCATTTACCCAACATACGGCTACTAATTATATTATTTCTTTATTTTCTCCTACTCAGAATCCCTGTGTGTATACAATATACATAATTAAAAAAACTGTTACCAGTTATTTAATGTGGAAAAAAATATTTTTATGAAATTTAATTTAAAAATGAATATTCTAAAAAATTTATTCAAAAGTATATTACAGTAAATTCTCGAAAACCCCGGATTATTACAAGATAATTACTCTAAAATAAATAGAGATCAATAATTTCATTAAAAATATTTTTATTAAGATTGTTATGAGGGATTTACATGGTTTATTTTAACAACTGTCTTTTTTTTTTTTAAGAAACAGACGAAAAGAAATAGCAAAAACGTAGAGCAGAATTAGTAATTAAACCAGGGGTGGCCAACCCGCAGTCCGCCTTGAACACTTTTTCCAGTCCATGAGATTTATCACACTTTTACGAAATATATTTATTTTATAATGGCTAAAGTAGTGAAAACCAATGTATTAAAAAAATAATTATTTGTGCATCCATATATTCAAAAATTAACTGTCGAAATTATGAGAACAAATTAAATATGATTTAAAAATAATATTCTTGCGAATATACGACAGATATTAACCATTTTATTTATGAGTTCGCAGAATAATTACATTATATTCTGTGAAATCATGACGAGCGTGCATCTTGGCACATTTAATAGGTTCTAACTGTTTCACTTTAATGATTTCATTTATATTTGTATATTTCCTTTTTAGTGTTGTATATTTCTTTTTACATTGTATGTTTAGTATCATTATTATTATATTATCTATGTTTACATGTAAGAATAATAGTAAAAACCATAATAATAACTCAGTATGTTTCAATTTTTTTCACTCCAAAAATTCTATAATGGGTCTAAATCTAATATGGGGACATATAATTTTATATGCGGCCCACAGAGTTCTGATGGATTTCAAAAGTTTTCCGCAATATCATTTGAGTTGGTCACCCCTGAATTAAACACTTCCTTGGAATTAATCATGCAAATAACAAATTAAAGAGTGCATTCAATGCAGATGCTAAAGGATTACAAAATTAGGCTTAAGAAATGAAATTACGCTTAATACACAATAAAAAAAAAATATAAAATCCTTACTATTCTAAATCGGCTTAACAAATAGCATGACTACAAGCAGAGCGCAGATAAAAGCAAATGCACACACACTAGTCAAGAATACATTTAAAAATTGGATAAATCATAAAAAACCTGGATATAAGGCTGCTGTAAAATGAGTAACAATCTGAGTTGCCAAGCATACTTGGCTACAAAACCATGATCCCAGGCATGTTATTGTAATCAAATTTTCCTGATATTCAAATATTTTTACAAATTTTCCTGACTTTTTATATTCTGATTCTGATTGATAAAATTTCATGACTTTCGAATTCTGTCGCCACCCTGTAAAAGTATTCTACTTCTGGATTTCCAATACATCAAAATGTGTGAATTCAAATACTTATTTTTGATGCTACACTAAAATTTTTATAAATATATAAATTGTAATAATCATCACAATTATTAAAAAACATTATTTTAGTGTGATAAAGTATTTCTTTATTATGAATATAAATATTACATTCACTATTATTATACTAACAATGTATTTAAGAGCATTATATACATTTATATAGCAAAAGTCTTTTTAAAAGACCAAAGAAAATTCATTATTACTATTCAATATTTAATTTATTTAAAAGTCAAATATACAAAAAGTTATTAAAAATGTAGTATATTTAATAAAGAAATGATAAAATTTTAAAAATAACCTTTTACATGAATATATCATTAAAATTTACTCCACATTATAAATTTAGATTTATTATATTTGAACTATTTTCCAAGAAATATATTTCTCTTATAATCAAATTTTAGAATCCATGATAATGTTTTTAAATGACTGATAATAATTATGAAAATAATTCAAATAATAATTATAATTTCATAATAATTTTAAGCATATTTATGGATTGTAGATCAAAAATTGTTTAATAATTAAAAATAAATTCTAATATTGAAAAAGAAGAAATTCATCTTTTAAAATATTTGCAATGACTTTGAGCAACAAAAATGTTTTTAATATTCTACAATTGATAAGAATAACTTATTTGTTCAGTTCAAATTTTTAAAATATTACATAATTATTCTTGATGTGCTTAAGAAATAAATAAAGAGCTTAGGTATCAAATTTTTCCTGTTTTTTGGGCTAAAGGACTACATATTTGCAATTTGATTACTTGCGACCCTATTAATAACCATTATTAAACCAGAGAATAGTTACATTTTAATGCTTACATCAATGATCTATTTGTAGGTGTTTGTATTTTCTTACAATTCTATTGTTTCTGAATAAAATATTAAATTAAAAAAATTAGAAACTTTTTTCCCTGTTTTATTTATTACATTGAGAATAATGGAATGTTTTTCAAAGTTGAATAAAATGCCTTTTAATAAAATAGTTGAATCTTATAAAAAAAAAATTTACTACATATTTGAAAATTTGTAATGTCCTCAAAAATACCTGGGAATCAGTTGGCATTATCTGCTTCTGGATTTTCCTGTGCATCACTAGCATACAAACTCCAAAATTAATTTTTGGTGCTAAATTGAATTTTTCTAATATACAAATCATCACCAAAATAATAAAAAAAATATTTTTAAATTATAAATAATTATTTCTTTATTACAACAATAATATTATTTTCACTTTTTATTATAATGAGCATGTATTTAAATGTACATTTTTTTGGAAATACTTAATATGATATTGGAATATTTATTACTATAAGACACTGCTTAATATTTAAAAATATTAATATGCAAAAAATTATTAAAAATTAACATATTTAATAACTTGGATTTACTAACATAATATATAAATAATAAAATATGAACAATTCAGCTTATATAATTACACTACTAAAATTTATCAAAACAATTTTCAATTTTTTTCAAAGATTTAATTTTCTCTTATAATCAGATAAGAGGCAGGAAGTATAATATTTTATAAATGAAAAATAATCTTACTTAATTATATGTGATAAGAAGCAGATTTTCAAGATGTCCTCCTTAAATTTTAAATTGAGCTCTTTATAAATTTTTTTCTAAAAATAAAAATTAATATTTAATAATAGGCAGTTTATTCATCAGAAATTAAAAATGTAAATAAATCTTACCAAGTTTCATATGAGAAATAAGCATTTGATCTAAATACACTTTTTAATGTAAAAGAATTCAATATCAGAAGTTGAGGGGGAAAGTTTCCATGAAGCATTCTTTTTAAAAGTGGCTGATAATAAAACAATTGCAAAAATACTTCACATATTATTTAATCTCAAATTTCAAGGATATTTATGGATTTTAGATCATGAATTTATACTTTTGATTAATTATTTATATTCAAAATAAATTCTAATATCAAAAAAGAACATATTTTTTTTTTTTTGAATATTTTTTTGCAATTACTTTCAGTTGTTCATAGTTTTCAAACAAGTTAATTATTCATGATATAGAAATAAATTAACCTCTTTAACCTATAAAATAGTCACACTTTTGATGCTTACAATAATGATTGCATAACTGAAATTATTACTATATTTTAAAATGAGTTAATTCAATTATTGTATATTTGAAACACTACAATTTCAGAAAAACTTAAAAAGCACTCATACATGAAAAGAAATTTCTGCATTAGTCAACAGGATTCATCAATCCATAATTGAACGATCTCTTTGGCTAAAGACCAAGAAATTTTTTCAAGCTGAACACGATCAATTTTATCGACATGACAAATACTAATGTTTTAATTTCATATTTGGCTGTCTTTTGAGATGTACATGCACCTTAGAAATCAATTAGTTTCTCTATCTATGGTAAGTTTTAACTAGAAATGAAATATTTAGGATAATCCTTTTCTAGACTTCTGATGACAGCAATTTACTAGAGACTGTATGGCACATCATCGAATTCCTATAAACATCTAAAAAGAAAACAAATCATTTCAGGATAATATATTTTGACCTTTACATATAGAATTATACCAAAGTATTTAAATGCTAGTTCTTGTCCTTCTATAATTTTTAATCAAAGTGAAAAAAGCTTTAATTTCTATATCATTTGTCTCGTATCTCCTTTTCTACAATTTAAATAAGTTAGCTGTAAAAAATAAATTTTAAGGAATAGCTGGGAAGGAACAGTTTAAATATAAATATACCATTTTTTTTTTTTTAGCTGATGAACAACCAATACGAATATTAAATTATGTGACTACTACAGGGTTCATAGAAAACTTAACAATTATAATAGTGATTTTTTTTTTTTACCATTTCTTAAAAACTATGTAATATTATATTCTATAAATAAAATACCATTCTATCCCAATGTTAAAATAATTTTATAAGTATTTACTTATTCAATTTATAAAATTAAATCACAACTATTAGTTATTTCATTTATTGCAACTACAATTACTGATTATTTAACAATTTTTTTAAAATTGTTTTATAACCAACACAAGCAGAACAAATACTTTTTTTAATTTTTTAAAATAAAAATTGTATGCAATCTATTTGCATGTTATGGGCTTTTTTCGGTACCACAGGTATCAGGTTCAAATCCCGTCTTTGCCCATGGTTGTTGTAGTGGTTCGAATCTACTTTAAGCTGTAGGTCCCGGTCCTAATAGGATCAGAGCGCTGCGGGGGCATTGTTACTACCGTGGCTTACCATCAAGTTACACGCACCCCTGGGTAATGCAAAGTGAAACATCGGTGTGCAGCCCTTATGGCGAAAGATCACGGTCTATTTGCTAGCTGCATTTGAAGGGAAAAATGTTGCATGTTATATAAGCATAGCACCTCGTATAATGAAAAAAAAAAAAAAATCTGATATTATAGCTTTTCTCAACACTATCAAATTTAAAGGCAAATTAAATATTAATTTATGAATTTCTAACAACACATACTTGCCTATTTCATAATGAAAAACAATTGAATATTACAAGAAGGCGATCTTATTGCATGAAAATTTTTTTTTTTATAGTACGAAAAAAATGTGTTTGAAAATGTTTCATAATTATGGTAGAAAATTAATGTAAAGCAGATAAACTTAATAGGAGTCGAAATCAATTCATGAAATTTTTTTAGGCTTACAAATATTCTTTAAAAATTGAAAAATTTTATTCTTCAAAATTTGAAAAATATTATGTCTAACATAACATATCAGCCTTTAAGTGGAATAATTTGATATTTGTTTCAAGTTAAAATTTGTAATTATTTATAAATTGTTTCTTGGAATTACATGACAATCACACATATGCAAAAATGAGGAACTTTAAGAATGTGATCAATTAAATCAGTAAAAATTAACATCTAGTAATTAAAATTAATTTAGTCACAATAATGTACATATTCTTATTTATGGAAATCATTTACAATTTCTTGTATACATTGAAAAAAATTGTATCATTCAAATAAATATCTATGTATGCATATTTCATTTCATCCAATCAGCAAAAAAATCATTCAAACTCAACCTATTAAAGGGAACAAGTCGAGAGTTTTTATGTTCATCATTTTGGAAATGAATGAAAAATGTAAAACATTATATAAGATGTTAAAATATTTTCAATCAGATCTTATTATACTTTAAACCATTCAGATAGATTTTTAACAAAATATTTAAATGTTAGTTCTTGTTCTACAAATTTTCATCAAAGTAAAAAAAAAAAAAAACCCTTTTAATTATTATACTGTTTGCTATGCATCAAATTTCAATTTTTCTAGAATTTAAATAAGTAAATTGTAAGGAATAACACTGAAGGAACAGTTTAAATATAAATACAGAATTTTCTTGAGGTGATAAATAATCAACAAAATGTCAAATGTTAATCGTGCGACTACTACAATGTTCATAGAAAAATTAATAATCATAAGTGATTTTTTTTGTCATATTTTTTTAAAAACATGTAATGTTATACCCTATATATAAAAGAACTTTCTATCATAATGTTAAAATCATTTCAAAATTGCTCACTTATCCAATTTCTACAATTAAATTGCAGCTATCTATAATTTCATTTACTTGCAACTACAATTACTGATTAATTAATTAAGTTTTACAAGAATTTTGTAACCAACACAAGCAGAACAAATATTTCCTTATAATTTTAAAATAAAAATCATATGCAATCTATGCTGACAGTTATATAAGCATAGCACCATATTTAAAGAAAAATTCCAATATTGTCTTTTTCAACCCCCTCCCAAACCAAAATGCAAATTATTAATTTATGGATTTCTAACACATACATACTTGTCTAGTCCGTAATTTATGGAAATCATTTACAAATTTTTGTATACATTGAAAAATCGTATCATTCAAATAAATATTTATATGCGCATATTTCATTCTTTCCAATCAGATCTTATCAGCAAAAAATCATTCAAGCTCAACCTATTAAAGGAACAAGTCGAGGGTTTTTATGTTCATCATTTTGGAAATAAATGAAAATTGTAAAACATCATATATGATGTTAAAATTCTTTCAATCAGATCTTATCAGCTAATAAATCATTCCGGCTGAACCCGGCATGCAAACAAGTCAAGGATCATAATTATCATCATTTTTGAAAGACAAATTTTCTTTTTATCATAAGCTAAATCTTTATAAATCGAAATGAACTACATCTTTAAAAAATTCCATTTTAAAACGAAAGAATCGTTGCTCGTATTTTCTAAGCAACCGAAAGAATATAAATTTGAAAAAGAAAGAAATGGATAAAACTTCAGATCAAATAGACTATAATATTTTAACAGTTGAACAACGATTAGAACATACGAAGTACAACTAATACTCGATATAAAAAGTGAATAAGGAATAAGAAACCCCAGAAAGAAAAAGTAAGGTAACCCAACAACTTCATTTGACTTAAAACGTTGGTAGAATTTGAGTATTCTTTCAGTTCAGTTCATTTTTATAATCGCATAATTTTTTCAACTTTTGAGAAATTAGTGTTCATGAGGCTTATCGATAACATTTCTTATTTTGAAAAAAAAACTTGTAGAGGTAATATATTAGTTCAGAGTAAGTATTTATATTAGTTCAGAATTTAAATAAATTCTGAGAGTAATAAGTTTCAGAGTATAATTTTCTTGAAGACAGTATTTATTATTTAATGCATACCAATAAAATAGGTGATAAACTCTTGTCAATAGAAATTGTTCAGGAAAAAATATATATAGAAAGAGTATGTTACTGTGGGTTTCATGGTAACTTGTTTTTTAAATTTTGTACCATTTTAGATCATCTTTTGTATAAGCGCCTTGTCTTTAGTTTTTGCCTTGCCGTGGGTTTTGGGTTCTGGTTAGGAGGAAAATGGGGATTTGAAACGGACACATCTTCCAACATCATTGTTGAATAAAGATGTCGAGTGCCTGAACGCGAAGCGTTCATCTACTCAATGGTATGTGAAGGCAGTAGGAAAGAAAAGTCATGATAAATAGATAATAGTAATCGTATGATTTGAGAGAAAAAAAAGAAGAAAGTATGAAAAAATATAATTCATCGTTGACGGATACGTAACAAGGAATTTATGATCAGTAAATATGCGTTGAAGTAAAATATCTAAAAAGCGATAAGTGAGCAGGAAATTATGGTGGTTTGAGGCTTCGATTCCATTTAGAAGTAGAGAAAGGATGCTTGTATTTTCCATTCAATTGCGTAAATATAGTTTGTGCCTTGAAGAGAGGATTTTCATGAGTAGCAATGGTATTGAAGAAATTTCTAGAAAATTTAGTAATATAGTTGTCAATAGAATCAATTTTTAAATCTTGATGAATTGTAGAGTTGCGGACAAACCAGGTGCACCAGTGATAATACGAAGAAGTTTGTTTTTGAATAATTTGTACAGATTTCTTGTTAGATTGTGCAGCCAGACCCCAGATTGGGGCAGCATAGGTAAGGATAGGCATGAGAACTTGTTTGTAGAGAAGAAGTTTGTTTGACAAAGTTAATTTAGAAAATTTATTAATGAGTGGTAGAGTGAGATAAAATTTTTTCCAACATTTTTCTTTGATTTTTTGAATATGAGCTCGAAACGTAAGTTTATTGTCTATAATTAAGCCGAGATATTTAATATTAGTCGCCCATTCAATTTGTTGATCAAAAAGGGAGAGATTAATATATGGTTGTCTGGCGTGTCCTTTTCGGAAAATCATAGCTTGAGATTTAGAGACATTAATTGCGATGCGCCATTTAGTTAGCCATTCCTCTAGGATATATTCAGAAAATTTTGAAGAGTATTGATGACATAAAAAGAATAGAAGCACCTTGGGCAAGAGCAGCAGAATCGTCAGCAAATAGGCAAGTGGAAATGTTAGTGCACTGAGGAAAGTCGTAGGTAAAGATATTGTAGAGAATAGGACTTAGCACGCTTCCTTGAGGTGTACCAGCACAAATACGACCGATTTTGGAGAATTCATTATGAAGTCGAACTTGAAAGGTTCTATTTTTAAGATAATTTGTAATGATAAGTGTGATCCAAGTTGGAAATTGAAGTTTGATCATTTTGTAGATCAGTCCATTGTGCCCAGTCGATCGAAAGCTTTTTTGACATCTAGAAAGACACCTCCCTGTAAAAATTTATAGTTAAATCCTTCAGTGATGATATGACACATC
>BPLR01017625.1:0-23442 GCA_021605095.1 Caerostris extrusa | reverse complement strand
TTTGCCACTTTTATTTTGCGATATTTGAGAAATTATAGCCCTTGTCCCTATGCATCTGACAGTTTGCTCATTCGTTTTACACAAAAGACAAAACTCTTTACAACAATACACTAAAATTTTGGTTCTAATGTTATTTATATGTTTACAAGGCAGAATTTTGTGCATCAATCTTGCCATTATTTGGGTCTAAGAAAATGTTGATTCCTCTTCATATCTCTTATTTACATATATACTCATAACTTGCTTGCTTTTAAATATAAACAGCAAATACAAATAATTATTAAAATTGTCTCTATTATTAATTAAAATAAATGAAATTGATTCTACTTTTCTCATATGCATGGACATTATGCAGTTTTGGAAATAAAAAGTGAATTTTTTTGTAAAAAAGGCTAGTAATTTTCATTTTGCTTGAAAGTTAGTATTTCTAAGTGATGCTTATGTAACTCCTTCTGCTACAAGTTCTGGAGGTATGATGAGGTAAACATTGTCTACTTCCATATCATCTATGCATAGCAAAGTTAATTTTTTCTCTGAAAATATCTAAATTAAATATTCATCTATTATTGAAAAAATTAAAATGTAAATCATTTGAAAATTTCAAAATTACTCGCATTTTGAAAGAATATGGCAGTTTTGATGAATACCCTTACTGATTCCATCATAACTCAAATTTTTTTATTCATTTTCGCATTTCAGTTTTATTTGTTAGCTGTAATTATTCCATTTTAATATTTTTCTTGTTCTTCTCTTATTATTTTGTGCAGAATTTTATAGGCATTATTTGTCTGTAAGCTTCCTGTAGTATATAAAAGACAGTTTTGGTGTTTAAAAATAATTATTAATACTTATTTCAAAATTTTAAACTTAAAACCAAGAGGTGTTTGAGCTTATAAAATAAAAACTTTTTATTGCACATAAATAAACTATTTAAAACTAGTAAAGATGATACATTATTCTAGTGATCTTTAAATATATTTTAAAAAATAATGAAATTTAAATATTTAATAATTAAGGACAATGAATGGAATTAATTCAAATTTAATATATTAAAAATCATAATCAAAGTAAATAATTAACTTAAATGAAAATTACTCTTTATACTCTATTAATAATATAATTTTTGCAAGAAAATGTTAATCAATATATGTTGCCTATAAATATCAGAGAAAAAAAAATTGCACTATTTAAAGAATGATTCTTTCTGTTTTCATTTAAGCTGAAAAATATTTTGAAATTATTTTTAAAATAAAAAAATTAATAATTAAAATATTCTAATATGCTTTAATTAAGTAACAATTATGATCACAAATTATATAATCAGTATAACTTTTTTTAAATCCCTATTTTTATAATGCTTTTAAAATAAAACCATTTCACAAAAGTTTTTTCTTATTAATTGTAAATTCATTTATTTTTAGTAATGTTCTACCCCTGCCATTTGAAATTCAACAAATGTACAAAAGAAAAGTCATCTGAAGAACTTGATGAGGATTGTACAAAATATAGTGGAAAAATAAGATCATTTCCTCATGAAAGAGGTGTTTGGGCAACTTATGTATACATTGAATGGTAAAATATTATAATATATTTTTAATTCAAATTTTAAAAATTTAAGTTTGTTTAAAATATTTCATATATAAAAAATATACATCTTTTTTTGTTGAACATCAAAGGACAGAGACAGAGCATATCTCTACAGCAAAATGCTCTATCTGACAATGTAGGAATGCAAGATGGCCCTTTTCTATTTGTGAAGTCTTCTGTCAAATGTTTCTTAATACGACAGAATAATGTTCCACCATTTAACTTTTCTGTGTCCACTAAGCTCCCCAGACAATTTCTGGCTGTGGGACTACCTGAAATCTAAAGTGTATACATTTAATCCACAAACTGCATCTAATTTGAAAGATACCATCAGATGTTAGGTTCAACATATTCTTCTTACCATAGTATTAGGTATTCATAGTATATTCGGCTTTTTCGCTTCAGTGCTATCCACTATCTGCATAGTGTGTGAAGGCAGTCACATGGCAAATTTGAATTAAAATGATTTGCTTTCTGTAATTATTTGTTGTTTTCATTTTTCTTGTTAATCTGTCTAGTGCAACAATTTTTATGGTACATGTATCATTAGAACACTGTTAATGGTTTTCACTATGATCATATTACAATAAAATGTTTTAATTTGAAATTTTAAATCGTGTCACTGTAACCATAACAGTTGTTTATCATACGATTCTTGAGCACATACTTCAAAATACCTTAAACCAAAATTTCATTCGGCTTCTGTGAATGATATGTTAGCTAGGGACTCATATATCAAGAAGGTTTTCTTATAATCACTCTGCACTATAAAATTTATTTTTACATACCCCATCCAAATACATTAACGCGTATTAGATTTCTTTATATTGCAATCTCAAATTAATTCCTTCCCCCCCAAAAAAAGGCAGAGATTACTTTATATTTGAACTTTAAAATTTGATGGAAATATTGTTGGTAACATTATCTTTGAATTTCTAAAGTGCATACATTAAATATGCTTATATTGGGATCGTGTAATAATTTGTTAATTGTATAGTGTGTTGTCCAAAAAATATGGTTTTAATTTGTTTGAAAATATAGAAAAGTATTATAAAGTAAAGCATTAATTCATTACAATTTTTGTTTATCGTTGTAAAATTATACATTATAATAAATTCAGTTATTTATTAATACAATAACAAATTTATTAATAATTATTAATTTAGTACTTTAACAATTATGATTTAAGTACATATTTAAATGCATTTATATAGGAACTATTTTAATTCTTTTTAATTTAAAATAATAATAAAAAAAAAGGTTTCAATTTTCTAAAAAAATAGTATATGTTTTTAATATAATGATTATTCAGTCCATTAATATGTAATTGCTGGATTATTCCATAATGACAGATGTATGCAGTAGCATTTATAAACCTGAATGTTTTATAAAAATATTATTTTATGTTATTTATCAGATTAATGAGTATATTTTATATTTAATAAAAAATTATATAATTTTCTTTCATATCATTAACCATGATTATCATAATTACAAAAGAAGTTATAAGATACAAGAAGTTATAACAAAGGATATTAGAATCTTATTGTATGAGTTTTTATATGTTGTTTACTTTAATTCTCATGAAATAAATCTGCAACTTTTCATGTACAAAATGTATGTATTATCAATTTTTCTTTAGCATTCTATATTGATTTAACTATGTTAAATAAAATAAAAATAAAATGAAAACCATTCAATGTGAATTATTTCTTTTTAACAGATATTCATAAATTTTATCTAAATAATACCTTAGATTGTTGATTTAGATTAAAATTTTTATTTTAGATACTCCTATACTTGAATTTTTATGAAATGATTGAAAAACTTAGACAAGCAGTAAGTATTTGTGGAATTGATCTACAAATACCAGAAGATTTTCATGTGAGTTTGACAAAGACTCTAAAATTAAGACATCATTTAATAGTTCCTTTCATAGATACACTAAAAAGCAAGCTTAGTCATTATTACCAGTAAGTATAAATATCAATTTCTGATATTTTATCAACAGATTGATATATTTGTTATTATATTTTAAAAACATATATCAATAATGATTTTAAAAATTGAAGTATAAAATAATTATTCAGTTTTATATTAAATATTGTACAGAACAGATATTTATTTCTGCACTAAGTTGAGTAATAATATTTTAAAAATCAAAACATAATATTTTTTTACTTAATTACTAAAAATTATAATAATTGATAGAAATTTTATTGGACTAAAGTTTTATTATTTATTTATAAAACACATATGAAAAAAATTAATAAAATTCAATTCTTTAGATTCAAAATAATTTTCCAGTCATTAGAAGTGTATGAAAATGAAGAAAAAAAAAACAAGGTATGGCTTTCATTATAGTTAAAAAGAAAAAAAGTTAATTGTTTACAATTGATTAAAAATTTAATAAAAGTAGATAATTAAAAATACACTTCTTGCTTTTTATCAAAATACTCAACTATCATTATCATTAATGGGTAACGCAGAATTAAAGTGTAATTATTACCCATGAACTATGTAAAGTACTATAAATTATATTTTTTTTACATTTTATTGATATCATATTTGCTTAGAACATTTTTAGGGTTAAAGTCCACTCTGGATATGAACATTTATTGAAAGTTCTGAAGAAAGTTGATGCATGTGTTAATGAATTCAAATTACCAAAGTTTTTATGAAGTGAGTAATATTTTTGATTATTTAACTACATTATTACTTGTATATAAAAATAAGTCTATGGGTTATTATAATTGCTTTTATAGAGATAAAAATTTTGATTAACTTAAATATTAGCAACATTGATAAATATGCTAAATTTAGTTAGGATAAATAAATTGTTACTTGTGAAAACATGTTAATAATTTTTAATAAAAATAATATTTTGTATAGATTCCATCATTTCACCTTAGTTGTGGATCATGTATTGGCAGTAAAGCCGAAGAAATAGAAAGAACCTTAGCCGATTTGAATGTAAGTAATAAAATTGTTCAATATAATTTTACTAATTTATCATTAAAGGAAAAAAAAAAAAAATGCATAAAAATTCTATTTCAGGTAATCTTTCAATCATTTGTGGAATATCATCCAAGT
Source organism: Caerostris extrusa (assembly GCA_021605095.1). NCBI lineage: Eukaryota > Metazoa > Arthropoda > Arachnida > Araneae > Araneidae > Caerostris > Caerostris extrusa. The sequence continues at coordinate 18,762 of BPLR01017625.1, read as the reverse complement.
TGTGGAAAATTATGGGTTTCAAAAATATCCTGTAAAAGTGGAAACAAATTATTTGCCATCAACCTAAAATCTTGATATTGTGATCTCATTAAAACATTTTTTACTAACAGTATTTTACTTCTATAAAAATTATCATTAATGTACATGAAAAATATTTCAAAGTTTTAAAATAGTTGAGTAATTCATGTTTTATATTATTCTAGATATTTTTTAACCTTTCTCTGAAACATATTTTTTATTTAAGTTTAATGCAAAAAGATCTGCAGTCATAAAAAAAAATTTTAATGTATATTTTTATGTAATTTCAAATAAAATTATGTTATAAATATGTTTGAATGTGGGATCATATAATAGTATACTAGAAAATTGCATAATAAATCTTTTATAATTAAATGACAGTATAAATTTTTGATAAAATTTACTTCATATAAGTTTTATTAAACATACATTTATGACAGATTTAAATATTTTATACAAATAACATCTATGATATAGGTCTTGTAGATACCATAGTCTCTTTAAAACCATCTTTAATAATTTCTTTCTGCATATACTTTTGAAGAGGTTCAGGAACATTAATACTACCATCAAGATTTTGAAAATTTTCAAATATTGCAATAAGCAACCTTGGAATCGCACAAGCTGTTGCATTTACTGTATGGCAAAATTTTGTCTCTCCTGTAGGCATACTATATTTTAATCCAATTCTCCGACTTTGATAATCTGTACAATTAGAGGCACTAGATATTTCTCCATAAAATTTTTGGGTAGGTATCCATGCTTCCATGTCAATTTTGTGATAAGCTGGTAAACCCAGCTCCATAGGGGGCATTTCTAGAATTTTAAAACACAAGCCAAGTTCTGTATACATTTCTTTTTGTATTGATGTAAATTCTTCTAAAAGAGTTTCGCTCTCAGTTCCAGATTCATTTGATGTTATTCCAAACATCTCCACTTTTGTGAAGTTATGTACCCTATAAAAATACATGCAAGATTAATTTATAATTAACATAAATTTGAATTAGAACAAACATATCTACACTTATATTTAAGTTGTTTTTTTAATTTACATAGTATAATCTAACGTAAGTAACACATGAATATGTTTAAGCTTTACTTAAGCAAAGCATAAATTGGTTTGATATATCTGCATTGTGAATTTGTTGTCATTAATGATTAATTTCAAAATACATTATTAACTAGCAGATATTAATTGCATGTAATTATAAATTGTTAATAAAGTATTTACTTTACTACAAGCATTGATTTTTAAATAGTTGGAATTTTAATTACAATGGCTTATATATGTAGAATTCATATAAATATAATTGAATGAATTACAATTTCACAATTTCTAGGAACAACTATACTAAAATAATAAATATTTTTTGAATTGATATATAACTTTAAAGCCACAAATAACATAAGAAAATTTTGACAATTATTCACTATTTTTATATTTATATATCCTCTTCTTTCAACCAAGATTTAGTTTTTATTTTAAAGAAAAATAAATTTCTGATTTTAAATAAGTATATTCTGCCTTTTCTCTGATATTCATAAAGACAATACTCAATTATGTATACACATACATAAGTATGATACCTTTATAAAAGGAAATATATTTTGAATTTTTTAATGCTTCCCAATATTATAAATTCATTTAGATAATGTTAGTAACTTTCACAACCAGAATGAATAAAATTTCAATAAATTCACTCTGAGCAATCATGTAAGACAGTTAATAAATTTTCAATTCTCAGAAAATTTCTAACACTATAACAGGAAATGATACATAAAAACTTTTTTTTTAATTACCTATAGATTCCTTTTTCTTTCTGGTTTCTTTTTGCTTCAGCTCGATAACACCTACTAGCGGCACATAATTTAATTGGAAGTTTAGAAACATCATGTATTTCATCTGATAAATAAGAAGCTAATGCCATTTCTGATGTCCCAGATAAACACAGATCAGAAGCCCATGAATCATCTATATGAAAAACCCTAAAAGAAAATAAAAAAAAAAAACACCACTAAATATTTTAATATCTTTTTTTAATTTTCAGATTGATTACAATTTAATTTATATATTACTTGCTATATTATCTGTCGTCAAAATAAAATTAAGGGCAACAATAATTTTGAACTAGAACAATTATTATTTATATATTCATGGAAATTTATTTTAAAATATTAAACGGGACCTGCTCTTGTATAAAATTAAATATTAAAAAAAAAATTCTAATTTATTTTATTTGTAGAATACTACATATATTACAAAATTATATAAAAACTTTATGAAACATAGTTTGAAGTTCATTAAATTAACATAAAATAAATTGATAAATATGGACAATGAATTTTAATTAAATTGGCATATAATAAAGTGCTTTTATTATATCGAGTTTGATTAAATGTTCAATTCCATTCAATTATGACACAAGGTTACCTCTGTGCTTGGTACATTATACATGTACATTAATTTTATGCAAATACATTTAATTTAAATTGAATGCGCTGCTATTTATTTTTATAACACAAAATATACTATATAAATTTTGTTTTTGATAATTATATATCAAATAGAAGGATAAATTATTATTGATTATTTAAAAACTACAATTTATTTCTTCTTTGCATGTTTAAAAGAATATATATATTTTGTAAAATTTAAGAAAAAAATGTTTTTCTTTTAATATTATACAGAATTTTAAAGAAAAATTACACAATTACAAATCTTATAATTTGTATTTCCAATAAAAGATCATTTTACTGTCTCTGCATGGTTTATCTATCTTCAATGGAAGGTGAAAAAGCCAAAATTATTGATCATATATTGTTTCTTTATAAAATTTTTTACTGATTATGCAATGAGCATTATTTTTACAAGTAAATGATGCTCAGTGAAATTGCTTATTTACATAAGCAATTTCACAATTCATTTCATAAATTATTGTGACATAATCCAGTAAGTATCCATTAAAATGAATAATATTTAATATAAATCAAAGGGTTGCATTCTACTCTAACTAGAGAAAACATTCTGAGTATAAAGAGTAACTTCTAAACATATAACAAACACTAGTTGTCACTTCTGAGATAATTTTTGTTTCAAAGATTTCCAAAACATTAGCATGTGCAAATTACCAATAAAAAGAAACAACAACTAGTTGTAGCTGATTGGTTTATTATAGTTCAGTAAATAGTCAGTTAAAACAAACGTTCTTTAAAAAGTAATATATACTCAATATTTCAAATTATTACTGTGACAGATAAAATCATTTATAGACAAGTTAGACTTTGTGGGGAAAACTCATCAGGAGAATTGTTGCAGATAATAGGATAAAATATCAATAGGGTGTCCAGTATTTCACTTACAATGTCAATAGTGCAACAAACACCATTTAACAATATGTTCTGTTTAGTTTGAGACTTACATTGCAAGATATCTAAGCAATTTAGTGGTAAATAATTAAATGGATTCATTTAGCTTTCCTGAACTTCAAAATATAGTACAACATTTTTCTTGCATAATAAAGAAGCAAAATATATATTACTTAATATATTAAATTTGACTATAAGATAGTAAAATATTCAGGACAGGGAGATAATTAATAATGAGCTTATTAAAAGAAAAGGGGGCAAATTAAGATTATTTATATTTAAAACTTCTCTCCCACATATTAAAAAATTTAATGGATTGTAAATATTATTAAATATGTTTCTTTAATGAAAAAAAAAAAACAATACACATGAATAAATTACTATATAACATAAATTGAATACATAAGTTTGCTGTTAAGTATATATACCTAAACATTGAGGTATATATTCAAACTTAACAAGTAGAAAGATCATTATGATTGAGATATCAATGTATTAGTACAAATTTCTATAAACAAATCTATATTCCTGCTAAACAAGCAGATAATTTATATTCAGAAACAAGAGTGTGAGTTAAATCTAAATTTTTATTGCTTTTATTTGAGCCTAATATAGTAAAATAAAAAATTCTTTTAGTTACTAAACTTAAATATTGCAAAATATAAAACATTTGCATTAAATTACTTCATAATGATATATAGATATATATATAAAGAGAAATATTAAATAACATTTTTTATTTCACATAAATTTACATTTCTGTATTTTTTGGCAACAAAGATGCTTATTCATCTCCCTGCCACCAATGCTGAATATTCTTTCAGAAAACATTGTATCCTGAACTGCTAAGTACTTACTTCCTTGCAAGCAGTTTGTAAAGAAAGAAATAAAGCGACTTCCACCATGGAGTGCATCCTTATTTAAATAACTTTGGGCATTTGTTAAATAATTTTATTTCTTTTATGCCTTTTAGTTGGCAGAAAATTGTTTTCTTCAATTTCCTCACTGTCTAACAGTTTGGACAATCTGCATTTTCTTTTTTTTTGCTTACTTTCACTTATCATCATTGGTGCAACAGCCCAGTGTGGGCCAAGGCTATCTACCTACTGGCAGATTTTGAGACGAGAGAAGTTTTTCTTTTTTATGGGATAGGGTTGTCAGCTCTACGCCCAACAGTCATACGAGACTGTGACCTACAGCTTAAAGTGGTTCCGAACCACTACAAAACATCCATGGCACCACCAGGACTCGGCTTCCAACCTGTGGTACCGGCGCTAGCCACTAGGTCATTCAGGCCCCACTTTCACTTGTATCATACATATATGACAGTGCCAATGTTTTTTATTTCTTCCTTATAATTAACATAAAATAGAAGAAATCTTTGTTATAAGGAGTAACTAGTAAAATATTTTGTGAAATACTGCTTTATTAGAGGTGACAAAATTTTATTTTATTTTTTGCCAATACTGGTAACAATGACAAAGCAATAATGTAATCTTCATCAGAAAGGTTTCTAGTAACATCCTGCATCAATTTTGTGGTAGTAACAAAATCCTTTAGAGAAGAAACATCATTTGCCTCCAGCGTATTAGGCCGAAATTAATCTTGTAAAAGCAGAATGGCAAAATGATTTTACAAGACTATTTAATAGCTTCAGGTGCTCCATAATAATGTTTTACAATCACACAGAGACTTCATTGTTTTCATTTTCATAGTTCTTTTGATTTAGCAAGATCTCTGAACATTTTTCAGTTATGCACAATTCTATTTTGTAGCTTTTTTACTGTGGCTCTTAGCAAAATTGATATATCAAGACCTCTATTTAGTTCAATATCTATGGTGATGCCAAAATATGATAAGTACTGTATTTTTTAAAAAGTACAGCTTTCAATCATTAGTAATATGAATAATCATTAGTACCATGATCTGTTGCACATGAACATAAGATTTATATTTAGATTCCAATGAAATAATATATTAGTAAATACTTCACTCATATTTTTGCATTATGGTCATCTTCAAAATGAGTACAGCTGTACTCATGTACTTATGTCCATTGGCTGTCTAAAAATATGATAGTTATAAATGATACATTGGCTCTGGCCGTCTTAACAATCTATGGCTATGGACATATAATGAAAATTTAACAAATGCTAATTCTCATTTGATTTTATCTTTTTTTGTTTAATTGAAAATTATTCAGAACAGCATTCTTAAAAATTATTTTTTTTTGTCTTGGTTAATAATATCAAGGAAACGATTTTTTTACCATTTCTTTAAATGGTTCATAATTCTACTAAGATGAACTACTACTCTTCTCAAAATGATTCTATCATGTTATACGGTTGCATTATTATTGCAATGAACTTGCTTAAACGCTGTGTACTGCTTTTCTGTACTGGATAAAATGCGTTGAGAAAATCCGGCAGAATCTTTTTTTTTCTTTGGAAACATCACCAACCTCTCAACAAATTTCATCAACAACAGAATAAGTACCCATTCCTCCAGAGTTGGAATGAACCAGTCCATTGAATGGCAGCATTTATATTACAGTATTCTATACGATGATGAAATTTCACATGAGAAAATAAATTTGTTGTGCTGCCTTCTTTTACAGAGAATGGATATTTGCAAATCTTGCATATTGTCAGATTTTCATATATTAATTCCCTTTGTTTCAGTAGTTGGAAAAATAACTGCCTACAGGACTCTTTGCAAACTTTTTAGTCAGATCATCAATAATAAAATCAATATAATAATAATAATAATCAATAATAGACAGGTCAGGCCATCATAAAAAACAAACATAAAAAAACCCCTCATGAATAATAGACCAAGTTGTACTAATAAAACATAAATAAAAATAAAAATTTTATGATTAACATAGTAGAATATTAAAAAACAATGCATTGAAATTGTAGCAAAATAATAATCAAGAAATAGATTTCAATTCAAAAAGATGGCTGATGAAATTAATACAAAATTAAGAAATCCTAGAAATAATAATAATAATAAACATACCTGAGAATGCTTATTTTCAGTAGGCATGCCACAATTTTCAAGAAAACTTTTAGGAATAATGTCAGGAACAGTAACTAATTGAAATCCTCTTTTTCTAAGTTTTGAAAGAGCAAAGTTTACCAATGCTTGTTCCATGGTGGCAAGATTGTCTTTCAAATAATAACTTTTATGGCCACTCATGTGACCTAAATTTTTAGTTCTAAGAACATTGAGGCGTTTTGTTAAAGAAAAATTGGCTGGAAAATATGTAAACACTGGTTTATTTCCAACTTTTTCTAACAGCACAGGTGCTTCAGATTTATTTTCCATTACTCTTGGATGAGTTCTATTTGGAAACCAGTATAATAAAGGAGACATGGTCTCTTGCAAAGCCTTTAATTTTACAGGATCATTTTTTGCATTACTTAATTCTTGAAGTTGTCCAATAGAATTTCTTAAATGCACACGAACTTTTCTTACCATTACATTATTTGCAATTTCAACGAAATTCGATGGATTGTAATAATATTCCCAGTCGATTGCTGTTTCATTAATATGTATAGAAGATGAATAATTACGGATAAATGGTTGAAGATTACGTCTAAATGAAAATAGTGAAATAACTTTTGATAAATTCATCCTATACTCTTGGTTTGTTTACCGTTTAGCAATTACTCGACAACGTGCTTTGAGATTCATGTGCGCTGCTTTATCTCAATTTATGCAAATAACAAAGTGTTTCACAATGCATGATTTTATTGAAAGAAAAGAAAGAATCTCCATGCAATGTTAATAATTCAAAGACATTAGAACGCCGAGGCCGAAGCCATCCGTCAGAATGCAATGTTAATAAAATGAACTTTTTTTTTAGCCATCCATTTATAATTTCGTTTTTTTAAATGTTTAATTTATCTTGACATGGCCTTAAGATTTTTCGCAAAATGGGTGCTTTGTTTCGATTTATCTAATTAATCTTTTATGAAAAAAAGTCAAAGAGATAAAAACTTCTTATTTCCTGAGATTATCTGTAATTAGTTAAATTTGAGCTCTTCCAAAGTTAGTTTTTGAATAAAATTTTGAGAAAAAGTGATGTTGCGCAGAAAGTGAAAGATAAGTAAAAGCAAATTATAACGAGAATAGCTAAGATGAAATCATAGGTAAACTAGATTACAACTATAAAACTACGGAAATTTAATTCGAACTCTTAAAAAAAAATTCCTCTTTGCTTACGCTCAATTTCAGTAAGAAATTAATACTGGATGTATTTTATAGTTAATCATATCAAATAACCATGAATAAGATAAAACTTTTGTACTGAAATTACCTTTTCAATTTATCTTTCTGTTTCACATATTTTTACTCATTGAAATAGAATATGTTACTCGATTTCTTATTGATGCTGGATTTCCACCAGATACTGAAAACTCAGAATGGTTTTCTTCCTAGTCAAGTTACGCGGCTCTATGAAATTCAAATTTCTGTTCATAGCGACATCTGACGTCATTTATACGCACTTTATTTTATTCTGAAAGAACTGCGTAATATTTTCCAATCAAAAATTGTGTATTTATGAATATTTCGGGATATTTCCTTTGGAGGTGCCCCGGGATTTTTCGCCAAATTTAGTCATTTGGCGACCTCTAAAACGATAAACAGATAGTTCCCCCCTTTTGGCGCTGGACTTGGAGGTGTGAAAGCAAGTCAGTTTTCATATGGCACCTTGTATAGAAATCTCCCCGATATTTCTGCATTTCCATGTTATTTATTGTACTTCATTCCCATAATTGTATGCAGTCTTCAAAAGTTGATTTCCACTAAATAAATAAATAATGGATTAAAAAGAAAATTTTTTAAAGATTTTTCTTTTCAGAATATTTTATATTAATATGCTTGATTTCATGCAAAATGTTTTTAATTTATTTTGTATTGCATTATTTCCTATTATTATGCATACAACATTTTTTTCAAGAAAAGATTTTTATATGATTACATTTTATAAAAGTATACATGCTATAAATTATTTTCCTCCATATTAACATTCAACATGAAAAATTATTTTTTTTTTTAATAATTGAACATATTCAAAAAAATCTGAATTTTGTGAATTTCACAGTTTCTTTCATCACTAAACTCTATCTTATACATAATCAAAATATATATTGATAAAATAATACATCGAATTTCGAACTCTGGAATTAAAGACTCTCAGTTGAAAGAAATAAGAGTAACACTGAAATAGCTCAGTTGTCAGATTTAAAGGCGACTGTGCATGATAACTCCAGGTTGGGAATTCCATTTATGAGAATACTTTAATTTTATAAATAATTAATTTTTAATCCCATATCAAATCAAATTTAACTAACTTCCATTTCTTTTAATTTGACATGCCAAAAAAGGAACCTTTAAAAATGAATCGCTCTTCTCTGTCTATGTATGTGTAAAGATTGGACTACAGGCCAATAATTATATATATATATATAATATATTAATTATAATTTTAAAAAAAAAAATGTAGAAAAAAATTTTTAATAGGCAACAAATGTGTAAAAACATTTTTAACTAAAAAATTTTTTTAATGGCAGCTGATTGACTCCTCTATTTATCTAGCACACATTCCACTAAAAAATAGCTGAGTTAAATAGTTGAACTCAAATCAAATGAATCATAAATAATAATAGTGTAGTAATAGTTACATAGAAGTGCAACTATATATTTGTAAGTAGAAAAATGATAGGAAGAAAAAATACATGTTTGTTTTCATATGTTGGGGAGGAAGATGAGGGGTTAAGATGAATGTAAATGAAGACTCAAATGTGTAAAAAAATATTACATGTACAGAAAGCAGAACATGAGTTGTACTTCCTGTAGCAGCAACTAGAAGCTTTGCATCACAGGTTCTATTTTTGGAACAATGAAGGAAGATAATTTCACTGCAAAATAATAACTCTATACTCTATTTTTAGCCACAAAATCTTGTGTGATGTTATTTGAAATAAATTTTAATTTACAATTGTACATGATTATTATTTCTTCCAATTAAAAATGATTTGTGTTGGATTTTAGTATGTATTTATTTGGTAACTGAAGGTTCACTGTCCCAGTGGCGGACTTAATTTGTACTATCTCAATCAAATGAACATTTAATACTCATTACTTTATAAAGTTTATATAATATAAGTATTGTAAAATGCTGAAAGAAGTTCTCAGCTTACTCCTTGATCTGAATGAAAAAAAAAAAAAAAAAAAATTCTAATCTAAAGATTTGTAGTATCCATCACAGATATAGAAAAAGAATTTTTAGCTTTCCTTGTAGATATAGAATAAAGCTTTCCTAGTTTGAAAACCCAACTTACTATCCACCAGGTTACTCTAAGTCCATTGCTGTAAAATTATAAACATCAAATGAAATAAAAAAAGAATAATTATAAAAATATAGCAAAATCAATTTTATTATGTGATGATGCAATACATTTTCTAAGGATAATAAATTTTATGTTTTTCAAATTTCAGAATTAAGTAGGAGGATAAAATATTTTTAAATTACCAAGATGCTTCTTTCAAGAAAAATCGAAAGAAATTACTATATTAATTTTTAACTTGTTTTATTTGAATAAAAATATTTCATTGTTTTGCAATGGAACATTTTTATATACAAAACAATACAAAAATAGAAATTTTGTTAACAATTATACAAGTAAATATAAGCAATGTATGTTATGAATTATCACTATAATGAAGTGAAGAGGAAAAAAAATCTCTAAATTTGTAATACAATAGAAAAATTAATAAGTACAATATCGCTCCATTTATAGTATTTTTATCATGGAAGTTACAAATTAATATATAAATATTAATCTTTTTATGCATTTAAAAGGCACTAATGGAATATGCGAGCATAAATCTCAAAATACCAAGTCACTAATGGAAGTTATGCTTACAGAATCATAAAAAACACCATAAACAAAATATAAAATTCATATAATCTCTCTCTTTTTTAAAGTAATAATAAATGATTCTATATAAATATATATAAAAATCAGGACATTAATATAAATCTAACTGCATTTGTGGTTAAGTTTTCACAATTATTAAACATATTATAACCCTTAAATAATAGAAACATATATTTTATATATCAAAAGTAATACAGTAAAGCTTTTTAAACATTCCTAATATAATAATAATAAATTTCAATTTCTTAAAATCTTTTTATTGCTGAATGAAAATATTTTAATGATTTTCTATAGAAATCATTCAAAAGAGAAAATATAAACATAGAAATTATTAATTTATTAAATTATAAATTAAAATTATTGTAATTTATTTATAAATGATATATTTCATTTGATCAAAATAAGATGAAATGTTCTATGTTTAATGATTTTTAATAACATCATAAATCACTTGCATAACTAGAGAAGGGGGAAAAAATTAAAAATACTATAAAATTAAATACATATTAATTAAAGTTTTTCATAAGGAAATAGAGCCTCTCATATAGCTAGAAATGTTTCGTAAAAATTAATAACATACAAATATGTTTAAATATACAAGCATCATTGAATACAATATTCTATGTATTATACTAATAATTGATTGTTCAAAGTTTTATGCATTACAAAACTATACCAAACTATTAAATTTTATTACACATATCACATATGTCAGAAAATATTAGTCTTGCAGTAAACTCTTGTCGAGCATGGATTTACAGAATGTGATTTTGCACATACACAATATCTTTATTGTTTCCATTCAATTTGTCTAACATTAGAAGAAGTTAGTGCATTACTGTAAGTCTGCATGAAGGTAGAACATTAGAATTCTATTTGAATGTAGTACATTGTAGAGCAGGGGAGGGGTCCAAATATTTTAGCCTAAGGCCCACACTAACTCTTCCATTCCTCCCTTTAAACAAGACCTAGCTAGCTAATCATACCATCATACTGCAGTTTTGAATTATGCGCATATTTTCGTTATGGACTATTCGGAAATGAATAATATGAATCTTTGAAATGTGGATTGAAAGCAATTGTTGTTTCATAAAGTAAATGCTGAACAAGAATCAGCAACTCAACTATTTTCTGTGTGGTTCATTCAATAGCGAAACCATTTACTAAAGAAAAATTAATCAAGGATTGCTTGATTGCAGCAACAAAAAGAAATGTGTCTAGAAAAAAGCTAATTTATTTAAAAACACAAGTTTGTCAACAAATAATGTGGCTTAAAGAGAAGATGATATTGCAGGAAATATATTAACTCAATTGTGTTAAATGACAAAAATTAACACTTAGAAATACTTTTTAATTCTTAATGAGTCAACAGATGTTTTTAATCTATCATTTGAATAAAAAATATTAAATGCATGAACAGATTCTCAAAGTTCATAACATACAAGCCGAGAAGATAATTTTTAAAGAAGTTGTTGTTCAATTGCAATGGAAAAAATTAAGTGTATCAATATTAATGGTGGCAAAAACCTGTATGAGAAAAATAAATGTGTTGTTGGTCGAGTATTAAAGGCCACAGAAAATGACAGTGGTTCAAAACCATTAATCGTACATTGCATCATTCATCAAGTATTTGAGCAGAAAATGCATAAATGTGTTAGAAGTATTCAAGTCAATTATTAATTATATCAGATCCCATGCAATCATTGATAATAAATAATTGTATTATGTTACTACTTAATAAGCAATAATAAAAATCCTTTAATTATATTAAATTAATTTGCATTTTGTTTCATTTTTCCTTTTAATTACAACAATATTTAGTTTCATTTAATTTATTCCCAACATTTTTTCAGCAGACAACTAACTTACCTAATTCAAATTTGTTATTTGTATAATGTTTAATGACATAACCCGACATTTGGTTGGGGTTTACCGTACATTAAGCATAGCTTTTATTGATTTAAATGTTTGACCATGCATAGTGTAACATCCGATTTAACAGTGGAAATGGACAAATCAATTCCTTGTTTGGGATGCCAGTCAGATATATGAGACATAAAGCTGATTTGAAGAAAAAAAAAAAAAAAAAAGTATACTAGTTAGTCTGGAATTTTTTTTCATTTAATATTGTGTAAACTAATATTTTAATTATTAAAAATTAAAATTCTTTTTTATTGCAAAGTTATTTTTAATAATAATTTTAATTTTTATATATTACAATTTAGTTTATAAAAATAAGATTAATAAAAAATAAGAATAAAATCTCTACTAAATAACATCTCCTTCCCTATAGTGATGATCTTTTTGAATCTGTCTGACTTGGCTGCTTGCAATTTTACAATAGTCAGACTATACTAATACTAAAAGTAATTATTTAAGTTTAATACAACATGCATCAGGCTAAATATATTATGAAAATACATATATTTACTAATCAAAAAATAATAAAATTGTCATTATATTTAAATTAATAGAAAAATATAATATTTTTGATCTAGATAGCTTTTTATTATTGCTTAATTAGTTTTTTATTAAGAAACTTCTTTTAAAATATTCTGTATTACTTTTGATTGCATAGTTAATGTATAACACACAGTAGATAATAATTGGAACATTGAAGATCTGTATTACTTCAAAGATAATAATTAACTGAATTATTGCTTTATATTTAAAACATATATTAAAAGGCTTCTCAATAAAAATTATATTGGTCCAAAACAAAGAATAAGCAAACCAATATGCTTTTGCCATATTAGTTTTGAGAAAACAGTATTTTATAAACAGGCACAAGGTTCAATATTTAATCAAATCAGATTTGAAAATTTTTACAATGCTAAATAACATGAATAAAAAAAAAGTTGATATACTTAAAATCCATTCTTTGCAAATTAAGGCTTTGCCAAAGGGGAAAAAAAGTGTTTCAAATATTAATAAAAGGAACTATATAGAAGAGGAACTATTTTTTTTATAAGGCACAGTATAAAAAAAGAAAAGCTTTTTGATTTATTTCTTAATGATTTGAATACAGATAATTGTATCATTATTAATGATTTTTATTTTTCAATAAAAAGATTTGAAGCTTTTTTTATTAGTGAACAATTAACATTTAAGACATAACAATTAGATTATGCATATGTATGTAACGGTGACATATTTACAATGTATTTTTATAAATATTACTTTAAAATTAGTAAAACAATTTTCACCTCTAATGAAAATTTCTAATATAGAGAACTTTCTATTCTTTACAGAAACTATATCTATTTCAAGCCTGTTAGTTAACTTTGCAAACTTGATTTAAAAAAAAAATTGCATATAATTTTGTCTTAATTTGTGATCAACAATTTTTACTCCATGCATAAGATTTCTAATAGAATATGGAATTTTAAATTAATTGTGTACATAAAAAACATTAAAAGACAGTCTTTTCTTTATCACAGACCATCATGCACATACACTTAGTAGAAAAATACACAAATTTATAGAATTTATGAAACTTGAATAAAATAAATAAGTTTTAAATCATGAACTAGTATATGACTTTACAGTTATATACTAAATATTCTAAGACACATTTTCTTTATAACTGGATTTGTAAAACAGTATATATTTTTTTCATAACAGTTTGTGTAGTTTACAATAGCAGTGTTTTCTAAGTATGCAATAAACTTTGGGGTTTATTTAATAACTTTGTATAGTAGTATAAAAAAACATATGCAACTTCCAGTTGTCAACTTTGAAGTTGCCATTGTTTGTGCAATTTGAACAAACATTTAGCAGCCCTGTTACTTATATTTAATCCAGGGTGAGTAAGAGGAGAGCCTTCGTCATATAAAAACAATCCACTTATTCCTAAGTACGTATGTAATACATCTACAAAGAAAAAAAAACCATGAGTGAATATATAAAAAAAAAAAAAGATACACAGAGATGTCAACTTAAATAAAACTTTTTAAGAATTATCTCAAATAATTTAATACAGTAACCTCTCTTATTTCAGGCACAATTTGGGACTATGGCTGTACCAGATTATTATGCATTAATATAATTTTAAGAGGGGGTATCAAAAATTCTCTACATAAAAGTTAAATGATTAAGGCATGTATATATTAAACAAGAAAAGTTGTACTGAAATAAAAATTAATAGTTATAAACATTAGGCAAAAACATGAGTATTCTATCAGTCAAGGTCAATAAATGTCTGAATCCATATGAAAGTGAAGGTTAAATTGATGCCAGATTATAGAATGTGGCAAACTATCAAATGTAGGATTAAAGAGAGATTATTGTACTAAACTTTTTCAATCAATTTTATGCTTCTCTAAGTAAAGACCTCTACATATTAACAGTTCTTTTTGATAAAAAAGAAAAATGTAAAAGTGACACTCTATTTGCACAATATTTAATATAATTATATGTTAATTGCTTGATTATTAAAAAAATACATAGATTTTTTTTTTTTTTTTGTAAAGGCAGTGTTAAAAAAAAAAAAAAAAAAATCAATTAAAGTTTGTTAAAGCTGTTAAATTGGACAATAGGCAAAAATAGTTGAAGGATGGAAATTGCCAGCATTTATTTAAAATCAATTTTGATTAAATTGTTGCATTAAAATTTTCAAATTCACAGCATATTAAAAAAGTAATTGTATATAGTGTTAAATGGGGAAGGGAAAGTGGTATAGCAGTTTACTTCATAAAAACAACTGCTATTACTTTTTTCTGCTACAATGAAATGGAATTTCAGCATCCTTTGGATTTATCTGAAATCTTCTGGGAAATAAATTTTGACCCAAGTATGACAAATTAAATATTTTAAAAACTAAATGTGGACAACTATGTAATGATATGATTGGATACCTCCGGAGACATATTGATCCAAACACAGAAATTATTTTACATAATTTTACTATACAAATAGATTACTAATAGCTTTGGCTGCTTTACCAATAACTAATGTCTTTTTTAATATTCATATTTTCTACATTCTTTGACTTTTTGAATATTTTTTATTTATTTCATTTTTCTGCACTTTGTTTCATTTTTTTTTTGCATCTATAATTTAGTTTTCAAACCTTTATTTTTTGCTACTATACATCATGAATAATGCTAATAATTTTATAGCGTTAATTAAACATTTTTTAAAAAATAAATTGTATAACTTTTTAAGATTAAAGATTACAGTTAAAGATAAAGATTTCTTAGAACAAAAAAATTTTTAAAACATACATCAACAGTTTTGAATCTCTTATATACATTCATTTTCAAAAGCATGGTCCACTAAGTTTTACTTTTATGTTTTCATCTAATCAGTCAATCTTGAAATTTTAAATGAAACTTACGTAAATTAAAAAGGATCCTCTAGAGTGTCTCCATCTGCCTTTTGTAATTATTTTTTAATAATTAGTTGTTTTTAGTATTTTGTCCTTTGATGTATGAATAACAAAAAAATAAGGTTTAGCTAAATTATAGATGAAAAAAAAAATGAAACAAGTTTATCTGAAAAAAATGAGAAATATCAAATATTAAAGTCAAATGAAAATATAATATTAAAAGACATTAGTTATTGAAAAAGCAGCAAAGCTATTAGTATCTATTTGTATAGTAAAAGTATGTAAGGAACCTTCTGTGTTTGGATCAATACTCCGGAGGAATATCCAATCATATCATTATAGTTCATCACATTTGGATGCAAATATTTGGTGTCATGGAATCCTTATTTCCCAGAAGACAAATCAAGGATGCTGAAAATTCCATTTCATTAGCCAACGAAAAAAAAGTAATAGCAGTTGTTTTTATGGTAAACTGCTGCCCTCCCTTCCCCGACTTGCAGTACTTTAATATGCTGTAATTTGAAAATTTTGTGCGGCAATTTGTCAAGGTGATACAAGTAAATGCTGGCAATTCCCATCCTTCAAACTATTTTTGCTATATGTTCAGCAAACTTTAACAACTTTTATTGATTTTTTTTAATAACACTCGCCACTACAAAAGATCTATGTATTACAATGGCAGCAGTTAACATATGATTATATTAAATATTAGCTGTAATAAGTGTCACTTTCTTTTATCAAAGAACTGTTAACCTGTAGAAGAAACATAAAGTTGGTGAAAAAGTTCTGACCTGTGTCTCTTTAATCCCATTTGATAGTTTATAAAACTCTCGTCAGCGTCCATTAGCCCTTCACTTTCATATAGTTCGAACATGACTGATGTTTCATGTTTTTGCCTAATGTTTATAACTATTAATTTTTATTTCAGTACAAGCTTTTCTTACTAATCATACCAATCATTTAACTTCTCTATGAAATTTTGACCACCCTCTTAAAGTATGTGTCTATAGTATCTGGCTGTATTATGTAGTAAGAAATTTTGTATTAAATATTTGAGATAGTCTTAAAGTTTTATTTAAGTTATTTTTATCTCTATGTCTTTTTTATATATTCACTCATGATTTGCGGACAACATTACACTCGCAAGAATGAGTGGTTGTTTTTGCTGGGCTCTCTTACTCACCACTGGTCAAGCCTGTGGCTGGGGCTGCTAATGTTGTTCAAATTGCACAAACAATGGCAGCTTCAAGGGATTGACTGTGGAGGTACATATGTTTTTATACTACTATACAAAAGTTGAGAAAACCCCAAGTTGTGCACCAGAAAACCTGCTGTGTAGCTACACAAACTGTTATGAAAAACATATACTGTTTTACAAATCAGTTACTCAAAAGAAAACAATGTCTTAAAAATGCCCCATTATATAACTTTGCAGAGAATATATACTAGTTCATGTTCATTCAAGGATCATAAACTATAATTGTGTATTTCTACAAGTCACTATAATGCATGATGTCTGTATGAACTGGGCGGATCAGTAACGATGTGTAACAAAGTACAACAATCAGTTTAATTCAAAAGATAAATATTTATAAACTAAGTGTAATATAAAAATTAAAGTGTATTAAAAATAACTGCAATAAAGAATTTTAATTTTAATAGTCAAAATAAATGATTTGCTCTTCAAATGAAAATTCAGACTAACAATATCTTTTTTTTCTTCAAATCGGCTTTATGTCATATATCTGGCATCAAGTAGTGTTGTCCGACTATCAGATCAACACACCTGCATCGTCCCAGCCCATTTAAATCAATAAGCTGTCCTTTATCTGCACGGTAAACCCCAGCCAAATCAGAGACCTCTCATGGCTATTATACAAATAACAAATTTAGTGTGGGCAAGTTAGTTGTCTGCTGAAAAAAATGTTGGAGATAAATTAAATGAGCAAATATGTTGTAAATTAAAGGAAAATGAGCAAAATGCAAATTAGTAATATAATTAAAAGGATTTTATTATTGCTTATTAAGTAGTAACATATTCACAATTATTTATTATCAATGATTACACATGGAGATCTGACTATAAATTAATGAATTGACTTGATACTCTGGCACACGGCCCAGCCATTTCTGCTCAAATACCACAGGTGGGTGATGCAGTCTCTGATGTACTGTCATTTTCTGTGAGCGCTCAACACCTAGACCAACAGCTGTTTATTTTCTCTCATGCCATGCTAATTTTTCATTGCAGAATAATTTCAACAACTATAAGTATCTTTACAAACATATGTCTGTTTTTGAAAGTCTTCATCCCATTTATCATTTTTACATTCAGAAATGACAGATTAAAAAATCTGTTGACATTAGAGTAAAGTATTTCTAAGTGTTAATTTTAATCATTTTAGCTACAGCAATTGTCTCTTACTCACATCTCATCTTCTCTTTAAAAATACATATTATTGACAAACTGTCTTTTTAATAAAGAGTGGCTTTTTCTAGACACATTCTTTGTTGAAATCAAGCTCTGATTATTTAAGCTGTTAGTGAACCACACGAAAATAGTTTGAGTTGCTGATTGCTTGTTCAGCATTTACTGTGAAACAGCAATTGCTTTCAATCACATTTCAGATTCATATTATTCATTCAGGCTCAGTTCCACATGGCAGCTAGCCGCATGAGCACGGCTATATTAGCCCCAGCCCAGGCTCTTGTTTAGGATGGCAGCAGGCTACATTTGGACCTCCCATTCAGATGGAATTACAGGGATTCCACTGCGAAGACTTTTGACTCTTCTGTGTTAGTGTGAATGAGCAATACAAGTATTGTGTATATTACTGAAAATCACATTCTCAAATCCAATAACTCGTGAAGTTACTGCAGACAACTGTTTTCTGACACATGTGATATGTGTAAGCTAATAGTTTGTGCCTGAATTTTATGATAAAATAGTATAATACATAGAATGACAACATTCAACCTGATAACCTATTTATGTGTTATAATTTTACGAAACATTTCTGCTTATATGAAGGCTCTATTTCAGCAGAAAAAAAAATTAATATGTATTTGTTTATGGTATTTTAATTTTCCAGCAAC